>JAAEAF010003775.1:0-114226 GCA_011037195.1 Triatoma infestans | reverse complement strand
AACAACAAGCCGGGTCTATACCAAAAATCCAGACCCGGATCTAATCCATCTAACATTCGCCGCAGTCCGAATAAAACGGACAATAACCTTAAGCGGAAATAGCCTAAGCTCTTCCACAGACATCCTATTCCGACCAAAGGTCCTGAACCTAATTTCCTCACAACCCAAGCAATCAGTCATAGGATGGGTGTTTCCTCCTCTGTCTCACAGACTACAAAATGGATCCGGCATGAGCCCCATTATGTAGAGATGTCTCCTTAAACCACAATGTTCAGATCCAGATCCAACCAGATGCTTGAGAGAGCTCCGTGAAAAACACAGCAACGTCTCACTAATGGCCTTGTCCGGACCCCCGATGAGCATTTTGGACTGCCGAAAACCAACTGAGCTCATCCATAAGGAGCTGTCCATGGAGTGGAGAGTTAAACTGAACTCAACTGAAGCTGTCCATGTCTGGATGCCTGACAGACAAGTGCCAGAAGACACGCCAACAGCAGGCTCGGGACCAATGAAAGGAAGAGAGGCGCCTAATTTGGCAAACCTATCCACCTCCTCGTTTCCAAAAATTCCCATGTGACCTGGCAGCCATACTAGAAGCACATCCTTCATAGAAGAAAGCTCTTCCAGTCTTTTTGAACATTCTAACACCAACCTGGAAGTGAAGACGCATGAACTCAGCGCCTTCAACGCAGCCTGGCTGTCCGAGCAGATACAAACACCTTTTAAGTTAGTGTTACGTACCCTCTCATCCAAAACACAACACAGAATAGCATAAACCTCAGTCTGGAAGACCGTGGTCCATTCACCAAGAGATACTGTCAAATGATCTCCGGTCTCAAAATAGACCGCAGCTCCAGACCTACCATCCTTTCTGGAACCGTCCGTGTAACACTGGAAGTAATTATCAGGTATCATGCCAGACGGACCCAATCTTGACCAATCTTCCCTAGAGGGTAACCTGAAATGTAAGAATGCTCGAAAACAAAAGTCTTCAACATTCTATCAGAGGGAAAACCTGTAACAGGAACCTTCAAAAGCATCTCGCGATGAATGGTAGAGTGACCATATCGCTTACCCTGCCAAAAACCTGCCTGTTTAATTCTATAACAGGCTTTCATTGCCATAGTTTTCACCTCTACAAAGAGCGGTGGAATTTCTAATAAAGTCACCATTGCAGCTGTAAGCATGGTCCGCATCACACCGGTCACCGCCAGACAAGCCAAGCGTTGAATATCCTCAAGCAGCAGTCTAGCGGATCTTATCTCAATGCGATGCCACCACACCACAGCCGCATACAACAACCTAGGTTTAATAACCATACCATAAATCCAAAACATCATCTTGGGAGTAATCCCCCAATTTTTATCTACGATTCTTCGACATTGCCAAAAGGAAATAATTGCCTTTTGATGCTGTGCCTTAACATGTTCCGACCAATTTACTTTCGAGAACCACCCCAAGAAACTTCACCGATTTGCAAATCAGAACAGAAGTTCCTAATAACGTAGGAGGTTTTAATCCTACGATTTTCCTCCTATTAGTTAATAAAATCACCTAGGTCTTATTGGGATTAATTGAAAGACCCTTATCCTGAGTCCAATCATATACCATGTTGAGGGCACTTTGCATTAAATCTGAGATAGTAGCCAGACATCGCCCCATCAATAAAATAACACCATCATCGGCATATGCCTGTACATAGAATCCCGATGAATTCATCCTGGTTAACAGTTCATCCATGACAGCACACCATAGCTTTGGTGAGAGACAACCATCTTGAGGACACTCTCTCCCCGCTCCCACAACCACAGGGCGCATACCTATAGAAGCCTGTATAACTCTACTCCTTAAATAAATACCTATCCAGTTAATTAAAACTGGTTGTATACCTTTTCGACCTAGGGAATCTTCAAGAGCATCAAACGATACTCTGTCAAATGCCCCTTCAACATCAAAGAAGCACCCTAAAGCATATTACTTTGTCTCTAGAACAGATTCTATCCTACCGACCATCCTTCTCAACTATGCAGGTGATACTGCTATCCTGTCTTCCAATAATGATCCCGTAACAGCCCATAGAAATATACAAACCCACCTCTCCTCCCTAGAAAATTGGTTAAAAAAATGGGTCATTAAACTTAATGAAAATAAGTCCCAAAAAATTACCTTCACTCTACGTTGCATTACTCTCCCCCAGTCTACTACAACTTAATTTCCTTACCAGTGGTTGACGTTGCTCGCTATCTTGGGCTCTACTTAGACCGAAGACTTACATGGAATACACGACTTAAAAGAATAGAACCAAACAGACGCTTTCGACAACTTAAAAGACTAATGGACAACAGATCTAAACTCTCCCTAGACAACAAAAGACTAATTTATACATCTATTTTAAAGCCTATCTGGGCGTACGGAATAGAACTATGGGGTTCAAACAAACGCTCAAATCTCCAAAGACTCCAATCCCTACAATCCAAACATTGTAAACGCTCCTTTTTACGCCTCCAACCGAACCATACATACTGATCTTAATATACCGTTCATTGCTCAAGTCGCCCAAACCCGTTACAGGAAATTCCATATTATCCTACAGACTCACACAAACCCTTTAATTCAACACCTGTCTTCCCGAACACTTCCTAATAACCCTCCTAGACGTCTTAAAAGACAATGGCCTCGTGATCTCCTCTCGAAGTGAAGAGAATCAATAATGATTTTGTATAGTTTGGAGTGTTACCATTAAGTACCTTCTCCACTCATTTTGTATTTATGTTCATTGTGTGATTGTTACTTATAGCGCTTATAGCGATTGTAACATAAATAAAGATTAAAAAAAAAAGAAAAAAAGAAATTCGTTGGTGCCGTTTTCAAGAAAATATCAGAAAACTGAAAAATACATTTCAGTAGAAACGTACTTCCGTCATTCAAATGTTTTCAAACTCGTTCAATAACATATTTAATTCTAATCCCCATCCTCCTCCAAAAAACTGCCCTTAAATGAATTTTCCCGGAGAAATGTTTCAAATAAATGTTGCAGCTCTTTGTATGTGTACTTGATATGCCAAATTTTAAGAAAATCGTTGGAGCTATTTTTGGAGAAATTCGTAAAATGTAAGAAAAACAAACTAGTAAAGTAAAACTTCCAGTTGAGGAATTTTAACAGATGACCCACTGTCGGATACCATGGTGATACTTAAACGGAATATCAAGTTTGAACTTTCTACGCGTTTTTCGATTTCGAGCTATGCTGTTCACATACAAATAGACACACACAGACCATTTTCTAAAAACCACTTTTTTGGGCTCAGGGGACCTCAAAACGGATATTTCCGGTGAAAACTCGATATCGAAAATTTGACACGATTGCAATACTTCCTCTTACTAGGGAGTAAGAGAAAGTAAAAACGGAGAAAGCTGCTATAAAAAAAAAAAAAAAAAAAAATGCAGAAAAATGAAGCTTGATATTTAGTTTAGATTCCTACCAGTGGGCGTGGTAATGGTTTTGGTCAAAATCGATCGACCGGTAGTACCACTTTTGTGGAAAGGAGGAAGAGGATATTGCAAATTCAAAGCAGTTTTGATTGGCTTTAATTCAAACAAAACTAGGGGAGTAAGGGAAAGTAAAAAGAAAGTGAAAGATTCAGTTATTTGACTGGATTAATGTTTATTGTTTATTACAATTAGAAGGGCATCAGTATTTTGTAAGTGTTGGATTTATTAATTTTTTTTTCGGGAAGTACCATTATTGTAACCAGAAAATGTTACTTTATATATTATTTAACTTTACAGTTTCTCTTTGAGAAAAGCATTATCCAAATTTTTTTCTCACACTAACCTCAGCCAACTTTCCATATATTTTTCATTTCTCATTTTAAATAATAATGATTATGTTAATAATATAATTGTTAATCTTAAAAGAAGATAATGATATAATTATGAAAATTATTATAATATAAATAAAAGACCATTTTCAATTGCGTAAGGCCCCCACGCTTCTTAGAGGGCGTCTCTGTATATAATATCTATAAAGTCGATTCGTTTAAAACATTTTGTCCCTAACCAGATGATCTCAAACCAAGTATTTTCAGATGAAAACTCATTTTCAAAAATGCGCCACGTTTGCAAGCAATACTTCATCTTATCAGCATTAATAGTAACTAACAAAATTGATTTCTAAGATTGACGTAAGATTGACGTTGACCTGATTAGTTCTATGTTATTGTGATGTGATGGCAAGAAGAAGAAAGAAGATATAATTTTTAAATAAATCTAAAAATTATAACTAGTGGTTGGAAAATGGAAAAGGTTCCAGCCAGTCGCTATCAGCAGGTCAAGAACCGCGGCAAAACCCTTTCAAACAGGGGTCAATATACAGTCAAGAGAACCGCCGCAAAACCCTTTTTGTATTTCCTTCATACAAGGGTCAATGTACACTCAAGAGGCCACCTGGCCACCATCTGTTAACAAAGCGTCGCCACCCCGGCCAAAACAGCCTTTGTTAACTACCGACCTCCCCTAGGGTCAATATACTACGAGAGATGTCTTAGTGTGGCACGTACTTACACATCAGCCGATGTGTGAGTGATGCAAATATAAACGTCGCCCCACTGGAGTTCCAGATCATTTAAGTTTGAGTTATCAATCAGTTAAGTGCCAGTACGAAAGAAGTTCACATCAGTTCCAGATCAGAAGCACCATCACACATCGCGAGCGCGTCCCTATTTAAGGTTTTAACACTACTTCTTTAATAATTTATATACATTTCATAATTCTTATATTCATTTACAATTGTGCATCTTAGTTTTTCTATTTCAATACACTTTAAATTATTTGTTAAAATATAGTTTATTTTCATAAATCCGTAGTTCGTATTTCGAATACCAATTCTCTAATCTCTCTAACTAACAACGCTTCCTCCTCACTTCGACTTCCGGTATCCATAAAACGATACCAATACATTATAAACGAGGTAAGACCTCTTTTTTTTTCTTAACTATTATATAAAATACTAATTTATATTTTACTATAAAGAAAAAATAAAATCACCGCAAGGCCTACTATATGATATAGAGGACATTTTCACAACTGGACGAACAAAAGAAATATTCTGTATTACTTCTTGGTCCACCCCATAGCTTGTGGTGCTTTCCAGTAAATCAGCTTGTTGGCTTAATGCCCACATTTATCTCCCACTTTTCTTGCCTGTACTTACTATCTTCTGTGTGCTTCACGCTACAAAGCTTACTTTCTGTAAATTTGTTTTTTTTATTTTTTTTATGTCTTCATAAACAGTTTTATATATATTTGTTATTTGTGTGTACCATCTTAGTTTACCATTCTTAAGAGAATTTATAAAATAAATTTTGTATTTTGCCAAAATTGTAGATCCTTGTCCTTGTATTGATATGATTAAGTTTAAAAAAAAAACGCACACAGTCATCCGATTTTGGTCACTCTTGGAATTTCAACAACACATTTAATTCTAATTAATATTATTTAGATGATGGAATTCTATAGTAAACTGAAAAAAGCACTTTAGAAGTAAAACCTAACCCCACTCCTCCCTCAAAAGTGCACTTAAATGAATTTTCCCAGAAAAATGTTTTCCCAAATAAAAGTTGTAGTTCTTTGTATATGTAACTTGTTCTTTGTATATGTACTTGATATGCCAAGTTTCAAGAAAATGGTCGGAGCCATTTTTGAGAAAATAAAAAAAAAAATGAAAAAACACATTATGCTGTTCACACACACACACACAGACCATTTTCTAAATACCACTTTTTTGGACTCAGGGGGACCTCAAAACGGATATTTCCGGTGAAAACTCGATATCGAAAATTTGAAATGATTACAATACTTCCTCTTACCAGGAGTGAGAGAATGTAAACAGTACACTTACTACATACTACATATTAACTGAGAAACAAAGTATACTACAAGGACTTCTCAGAAGTGATAATAGAATAGTGAATAGAAATAATTTAATAGCAATAAAATAGTGAATAGAAATGCCAGACTGAACTGGTAGAGTGGTTGTGTTGTCTTCATGATGACTGTGTGTGTGTGTGTGTGTGTGTGTGTTACAAGACTGGATTGTAGAATGATTTTGTTCCAGACTAGCTAGAGCCCTTACATATGCTTATGGAGAAAACAAACACTATTTTTCTCTTTTTATATCTTCAAGGAATTAAGGTAGACGGATCTTGATCTTCTTGCTAGTTTGTGGCAGGGAGATGTGTTGCGTCGCTTATGACTTGACAGATGTCTAGCAATTGTACTGATTGCTATATGATTTTTACTTCCTCTTACTGCTAGGAAGAGGAAGTATTGTAATCGTGTCAAATTTTCGATATCGAGTTTTCACCGGAAATATCCGTTTTGAAGTCCCCTGAGTGCAAAAAAGTGGTTTTTAGCAAATAGTCTATATATATATATGTATGTGAACAGCATGGCTCAAAAATGAAAAAATAAAAACCAATTAGTAAAGTGGTACTTCTGGTTGGGGGAATTTTGACAGATAACCTACTGTCAGATCCCATGGTGATATCTAAACGGAATATCAAGTTTGAACTTTCTACGATTTTTCGTTTTTGACCTACGCTGTTCATATTCACATTTTTTAAAAAACCACTTTTTTGGACTCAGGAGACTACAAAACGGATATTTCCGGTGAAAACTCGGCATCGAAAATTCGGCATGATTACAATACTTCCTATTACTGGGAATAAGTGAAAGTGAAAATATTGAATACTACCAAAAACATTTTAATAGTTATTATAAGTTTTGAAGAAAGTTTGTCAATAATTTTAATTATGTAAATTGCATCAAGAGAAAGTTGTTTGACTGTTTCACATCAGATTTTTGTATAAATTTCTCAGACAGATTACATTTCTTTTCAAGTAGAGGAATTAATTTCACATCCTTTTCAGAAAGGGTTAAATTTCCTACAAAAAAAAAAGAAAGGGTATTTTTGGTATTCGTACAAAGGTTCCGTTACGTATTAATTAAAACCGACTAAATAAAATGAAATAAATTGGAATTTGAGAAATATTTCAATATCGATATTCAATATCAAATTTATTCCCCTTAGTGGTGGCAAATTTATTGAGATTCTTCTTCATTTAATAAACTTTAAAGCGATCTCTTATTTCCTATCTTTAATTCTCATTAAAGTGAATTTTATCGCAGTCATTTTCTATTTAGAAAATTCAATTGGAGGCTGTATGATGGAGCGCGGCTTTATAAGGGAATGAATATATATTTTACTTCAATAATTTATTAATTATTTTTAAGTAATAATAAAAAGAAAGAGTAGGAAGTGTTATATATCTAGAAGGAATAACGAAAGGATGGACACTTTCCCTTCATGCTACAGTTTATACTGCTGAATTTTTTGCAATTTATCAGGCATTACTCTATGCGAAGAAAGCAACTGAAGGTAACCTTGTAATATGTTCGAACTCGGGAAGTTCTTTGAAGACTATTGAAAACAAATTTTCAAATGACCCCTTAGACCATATGATCTATGAGCAGCTAAGAGAATTGCGTAAACGAGGAAGAGTTGTAGTATTTCTTTGGATTCCAAGTCACGTTGGGATTGAAGGGAACGGGAAGGCAGTCGAAGCAGCGAGAGCCGCTACTTTACAAAGACCGGATTTGGATATACGAATTCGACCAGAAGACCTGAAATATTTCGTAAAGAAAGTTATAGATGAAAAATGGCAAAAGAATTGGGAAAATACAAAGCCAAAATAAAGATAGTGATGCCTACTGTAAGAGGAAGGAAATGTAGTGGAAGTACGAAATGAAAAATTAATAGTTTTTAAAAATAATTTATCTAATTTTGTTAATATATTAGACTGTGAATTTAACTTCAAAAAGAGTGTATTTTAGTGACAGGTACTGTAAATTGGGATCATGGCAAATAGAAAAACAAAGGCACAAAATCCCGTTAGGATAAATCTTTTATACAAGAAAATTCTCTAATACTGAGAGAGAGAGAGAGAGAGAGCAATTCCAAAGAATAGAGTCTGCCATCAGCTTTCAAATAGTTCAGTTCAAAAAAGATAGTCAGACTTCTGCCTTCAAACAATACAGAAGTCTGTATTCTGCTTCCAAAGCCAGAACACTTCAGGAATTGCTCTCTTAGTATCAGTGCCAGTTTCACAATATATTAAATAAGTTTATAATATCAAATAAGTTGTAGTTGCAGATTATATTAATTGTTAACAGTGGCGATTTCTTGATTATTACCAATACTTCATTCTCTCTTAAACTTACATACTTATAAGCCCTTATACAAAACCGCTTAAGCCACTACAATCTCAACACACCAAAACATTACAGAAAACTGAAACCTTATCAAGAAGAGAAGGGGTTGATATTGACGAGATTTAGGATAGGCCACACTCGTCTCACACATTCCTATTTATTACAAGGGGAAAATCAAAAAACAGTGCCCAAGATATCAATCACGCCTCACAGTGAAACATATTCTTGAGGGATGCCCCAGGCTGCAGGGCTACCGAGATAGAATAGGTTTGCCTAATAATATGGTAGAATTGTTAGGACCAGGTGTAAAATATAAAGATCAATTCTTTATTTGTTGTGGTGATTGGTTCCGCAGAGCTGGAAAGCATCAGAGACATTTTCCGTGGTGGCCTGCTTCATTTTGTGGTCATCGACCGGTTTCGGGCGTTCGCCCATCTTCAGGATGCGTCTTCAGACAGTGTGCCAACACAGCTCGAAGAGACTTAGTTTCACACTAACTGTGTGAAAACTGTGTGATGCCGCCCCCCCCCCCAAAGAAAAAAGAAAAAATTGATTAAACTAAAAAAAAAAATTATGACCATCAATTTTATTAAATTTATATCTTCATATTAAATTATTTTAACATTCAGTTAGTTGATGGAGAGTTAGTGTGAAACTAAGTCTCTGTACGAGTCTGTGTTGGCACACTGTCTGAAGAACGCATCCTGAAGATGGGCGAACGCCCGAAACCGGTCGATGACCACAAAATGAAGCAGGCTACCACGAAAATGTCTCTGATCAATTCTTTAATTATTTAAAAACTTTAGATATCTATTTTAATATTTAGGTTTGGTTTGGAGTGTGTATATATATATATATATTGTTTTCTATCTATTGTTTTTAGGTAAGAGCAACAGGGTGCGAAGAATATAGAATATTCCACCCCAATAGTCGTAGGTGTGTAAATGGTGTTTATTTTGGGATGAATGTATTTATGGAATGAGTGTATTTATTTGTGTGATTCTCGTATGATAGAGATGTGTGATTGAATGCCAAAGGCACTTTGTGAGGGCGCTAATGACCCTGGCAGTTGATGCGCCCCCCCCCAAAAGAAAAAAGAAAAAAAATTGATTAAACTAAAAAAAAAATGATATAAATTTAATAAAATTGATATCTTCATATTAAATTATTTTAACATTCAGTTAGTTGATGGAATTTGACCAGAAACGTTCCTATGAAACACGCTACTGGTATCTGAGGGGAGTACCAAGTTTAAGCTTCCAGTGACTTTACGGGTTTTTGAGATATTGTGTTAAAAACATAGTATCTGAACTGAATACAAATTTTGAAGAATATTCTGCATGTATTTTCTTTTGTTTATTTATGAGATATTTTGTTCATACTCACGCACAAATCCGCATATATAAACTCACACACAAACAAATACAGACCAATCGCTATAAACGTTTTCTTTTCGTTTTATAAATAGGATAGACTGGCAGCCTATCTTGCCTGCCACAAAAAAAAAAAAAATATAATCTGGTGTGAAACACTCACAAAACATTCTCTTACTCCAATTCTGAAAATTGTAAAAGACAAATTTTATAGTTTGCGTATCAAATTTAATGAAATTCATCGAAAACTGAAAAAAAACTTTTCAGTAAAAGCGCACTTCCGGTTTACTAGTTTTCTTAAAGTTTGGAATTTCGGCCACCTATTTATTTCTAATTAATTTTGTTTGGATAATAGAATTGTTATAATCAACTATGATATAGCACTTTAGTGAAAAACACAACTCCACCACCTCCCCCTAAAAGTGCCCTTAAATGAATTTTTCCAATAAAAATGTTTTAAATAAAAGTTGTAGATCATTGTATGCTTAGTGTACATACATAGTTACAAGAAAATCATCTGAGCCATTTTTGAGAATATCGCGAAAAACAAAAAAAAAAAAAAATCATTTTGCAAAGTGGTAAAAAGTAAACGCATTTCTGGTTATCCGATTTTTTTTCAAACTCGGAATTTCAACAACATATTGAATTCTAATTAACATTATTTAGATGACAGAATTGTCTAATAAACTGAAATAACACTTTAAATAAAAACCTAACCCCACCCCTCTCCAAAAAATTGTTCTTAAATGAATTTTCTCGGAGAAATGTTTCAAATAAAAGTTGTAGCTCATTGTTCTTGTACTTCCGGTATAGGAATTTTGGCAGATAACACACTGTCTGATCCCATGGTGATACCTAAATGGAATATCAAGTTTCAACTTCTTACGGTTTTTTCGTTTTTGAGCTATGCTGTTCACATACATACACATACACACACAGACCATTTGCTAAAAACCACTTTTTGGACTCAGGGGACCTCAAAACGGGTATTTCAGGTGAAAACTCGATATCGAAAATTTGACAACATTACAATACTTCCTCTTACTATCAGTAAAAGAAAGTAAAAATCATATGGCAATCAGTACAGTTGCTACGTCATCCGCCATGTCACATGAGACGTCACACATCTCTCTGCCACAAGCTAGCAAGAAGATCAAGATCCGACTACCTCAATTCCTAGCAGATATGAAAAGAGAAAAATAGTGTTCGTTATCTCCATAAGCATATATAAGGGCTCTAGCTAGTCTCAAACAAAATCATTCTACAATTCAGTCTTGTACACACACAGTCATCATGAAAATATCACTATCACCAATACTTTCTATTCATGCTACCACTATTCTATTATCAGTTCTGAGAATTCCTTATTGTATACTTTGTTTTTCAGTTAATATATCAGTGTATAGTAAGTGTACTGTTTACTTTCTCTTACTCCTAGTAAGAGGAAGTATTGTAATCGTGTCGAATTTTCGATATAGACTTTTTACCGGAAATATCCTTTTTAAAGGACCTCTGAGTACAAAAATATGGTTATTAGAAAATGGTCTTTGTGTATGTATGTAAACAGCATAGCTCAAAAAAAGAAAAACCATAGAAAGTTCAAACTTGATATACCGTTTAGGCATCACCATGGGATCTGACAGTACGTTATCTGTCAAAATTCCTCAATTATCGAGGGGTACCACTTTACTAGTTTTTTTTTTTTTTTACTTTTTGCGATTTTCTCAAAATGGCTCCAACGATTTCCTTGAAACTTTGTAACATCAACTACACATACAAAGAGCTACAACTTTTATTTAAAACATTTCTCCGGAAAAATTCATTTAATGGCAATTTTGGAGGAGGGTCTGGGGGTTAGGTTTTCCTCTAAAGTGCTATTTCAGTTTATTACACAT
Source organism: Triatoma infestans (assembly GCA_011037195.1). NCBI lineage: Eukaryota > Metazoa > Arthropoda > Insecta > Hemiptera > Reduviidae > Triatoma > Triatoma infestans. The sequence continues at coordinate 102,687 of JAAEAF010003775.1, read as the reverse complement.
TTCTATCATCTAAATAATATTACTTGGAATTAAATATGTTGTTGAAATTCAGAGTTTAAAAAAAAAAAAACGGATGACCGGAAGTGCGTTTTTACTAGGAAATTTTATTCAATTTTTGCGATTTTCTCCATAAAAAACACCGACGAAGTTTATTAAATTTAATTTACTAACTATAAAATTTGTCAATTATAATTTTGAAAATTGGAGTAAGAGTCAGGTGTGCGAATGAATCACACCAGATTTTTTTCTATACGTATGTTTTTTTAAATTTGAAATTCTGAAAATTTTGTATTAATTGGTCCTTAATTTAAATACTTATAAGAACCGTTGCTTGTATAGCTGAATATAATGGTTATGAGAAGGTGAGAATTGGGTTAGAAAGATAAATAAAGTGGAAGTCAATCTGAACACTGTATAATAATATAACACAAACTGCCCTGGACTTTACACGTAATATATGAACTGGTAGTGAGAGATTCAGAGTGAGAAAGAGAAAGGTTGTTGACGCGTTGTGACTGCTGTATGAACTGTCGCAAGACTATCTCGTAGCTCTATTTAAACATATCCTCCCACTCTAATCTGGCCTAAACTAGTGAGAGAGACTTGTCAATTTTTGTGCCTCTTCCTCTGCTTTAGATACCTCTTTTTGGATTACTATTACATTGAATGTCAAAAAATTTGTAGTAATCACTAGTTGTAGTAAGTTGTGGTAACTCTTTCAAGATAAGTAAGTAAGTGAGTAAGTAAATAAATAAGTAAGTAGAAAGTCATAAATTTTATAAGTTATGTACCATGTGCTAATACATTTATTTCAAATATAAACTAAACTACTCTGGTGGCTAGGTAGTTAAAACAATAAGAAACATATATATTGTCAGAATGAGAATTGTGGCTTTCATTTGAATACGTATCTAGGAAGGACAAAGCGACCACCTAGTTATATCATGCCAAGCTCATGCCAACAAGAGCATAGTTTGGAATTAATTATATATAGTATATCCTGTAATATAGTATATAGGGTTGAACAGGCATCACGAGTACATTCCTCGTGTGAGTGCTTGCTGAAATCAGATTAATACTATTCCTACACTTATGTGTTTTTTTGGACTACCAACGTTTTGAATTATATATATATATTTTTTTTTTTTAAACTTATATTATCTAATATGTTACAATGAATTTTTATAATTTTCCGTTATTCTATCATAATCTCTTGTGAAAAAAAACTTCATTATAACCTTAAATGGTGACGCATAAAAAAAAAATGCTACTTTCTCTGAATTAATAAAAAAAAAATGGAAGCTAAATTTTCAGTTTTAAAAAAATTGTATAGCTATTTAAAAAATTTATTTCATGGGTTTTATTGTGTGGGGTGGGAGTGATGGGATTATGTTTATTCTCTAAAATAATATTTTAGTTTAATATTACGATTCCTTCATCTAAATAATAATAATAATAATAATAATAATAATAATAATAATAATAATAATAATAATAATAATAATAATAATAATAATTTTTTTTTTTTTTTTTTTTTCTTTTTTCCGGGAGGGGTAAAAATGCATTATGCACATCTGGGGATAGTGTTCCCAGATATGTGGGACTCTCACCCACTAAAAAACCCAAGCTCCTCCTTACAGGCATGGTACCCACCCTGGAACCACTTAACGCATTGCATCAGGGTGGTGCCTCGTATTAAGCCCTTTCAGGCTCCTTCTTCCTCAATACTACGTTAAACCAACAGTTGTAGGTGTTGGTCTAGCGCCTGTTTCTTTTGCCGCAGTATCATCTCAACGAAAGATGCTACTTTGACCCAATAATCATTGCAGTACAGCATGGTCTCCACGATGGACTCGGGTGTCAAACGGCCTAATTCCTGCTCCAGACCGTTTCTCTCTGCTGCCCATCTTCCGCACTCGAAGAAAGTGTGGTGGGCATCATCGATAGGTGAATCCCCAAAGAGACATGACGGATCACCCACCTTCCCCATTCTATATAGGTACGAGGTAAAATACCCGTGTCCCGTAAGGAACTGGGTAAGGTAGTAATTTACCTCGCCATGTCTTCTTTCCGCCCACATAGCTGGGCTTACAATCAGTTTAGCTGTCCATCTTCCTCGGCTGTCCGCGCGCCACCGTTCCTGCCAGGACCGAATGGTGTGATCTCTGGCTATCGCACTCGCCTCATTGCCACCGAGTTCTTTCTTCAGGTCATGTGCCATCTTCCGCTCCTGAGCCATTAGGTCGATTGGAGTCACTCCAGCCACCACCAGAGCTGCCGGCTCCGAGACCGTCCGGTAAGAACAAGCGATTCTAAGAGCACTTCTTCTTTGTACCGATGCCATCTGCTTCCGGTATTTTCTTGCTTCAGCGCGTCAGCCCAAATTTCGCACCCATACAAAAGTATAGCATTTGTGACTGACATCAGAAGTCGCCGTTTGCTCGCCGTCGGGCCCCCTAAATTTGCCATCAACTTGCTCAGCGCCGAATAATAATAATAATAATAATAATAATAATAATAATAATAATAATAATAATAATAATAATAATAATAATACGAACTATGTGTGATGCCAAAATTTCGAATTTGAAAAAATCGAATGACCGAAAGTGCGTTTTAATTAAACAAATTTTTTTTTTAATAGTTTTTTTTTTGCTATTTTTTCCATAAATACATCGTCATATTTAATTAAACTTGCCATACTAACTACGCATACCAAGGCCAATCACTTTTGTTTGATAATGCTTTTGTAGAAAAATGTATGAAGGGATTGAGTACAGGTAAAAACAGTGAACAAATTTCATCAAAAGTGTTTGAAAGCTCTAAGGGATTGAAAAACAAGGATGCTGCCTGTCCCACATTTTATTCAAAGTATATTTGGAGAGGATAATGAAGGACTGGTTAAGGAAATGTAAAGGTATGGGTCTTCCAGTAGGTAACGATAATTTTTGAACTTTGTTTTTCGCGGATGATCAAGTGGTAGTGGCCCAGGATAGAGAAGATATGGAGTTAATAATGAGGAAATTGAAGGGATGCTACACAATCTGAGGGATGAGGATAAATTAAAAAAAAAAAAAAATTGAATATATGGTATTAAAAGAGAATAAAAATGATGATTTGTATGTTGAATGGAATGTGATGAAGGAAGGTGAAATCTTTCAAATATTTGGGATCTGTTTTGGAGGAGGCGGGAGAAGATATATATATATTTTAACAATAATTTAAACGTTTGTAGAGATATAACTACAATAATTTAAAATGATTTAAATGTTAACTAGAATGCACACAACTATAATGATGATAAATAATATATGTTTAAATACTTAGATAGGGACGCGCTCCGATGTACGAATTATGTCACTGGCAGAATCTTGATGTTACGCTGATAAAATACTGAAGAATAGTCCTCACTTCCTGTTGAGAGACGTTATATTGCCATCACTCACACATTGACCAGTCTGTAATTACGGGTCACACTAAAACATCTCTTGCCGTGTGTTGACCCTAGGTCTTGAATAGGTCTGGCAACAGGTGTTGCGGTTATCAAAAGACTGTAGCCAGGTGGTCGGTCTTGAGTGTTTGTTTATTGCCGTATGTTGACTCTAGGTCTTGAATAGGTCGGCGAACAGGTGTGGCAACAGGTGATGGTAGTCATCAAAGGACTGTAGCCAGGTGGTCGGTCTTTTGAGTGATTTGTTGACCCTTGTGAAAGCGGTGTGTCTTTGGCGGGCGGTCCCTTTGACCGTGCACTGACCGCGGCTCTTGACCTGAATAATAGCGACTGGCTGGCACCACTTGTTATAATTTTTATAATTAAAAATTATATATTTTCCTTCTGTTATCACTCCTTGTTATCACATTACACTGGAAAGAATGCTTCATTCGGTGCTGTGGGGTAAAACCCTTTCAAAAAGAAAATAAACAAAGAATATTTTATTCCATTATTGAAGGAATCCTCATGTTTGTTGGTGAAACCTAGATGGACTACTGGAGACGATGTGTTTAGAGACCAGCATGGATAAAGAGATAAGGAAGAAAATGGAAATAAATGAAACAGTTGAGGAATGAATAAATAAAAGGAAACTGGTGTGGTATGGACATCTCAGAAGAATGCTTCCGAAAAGATGGCCAGAGAGGATTAGAGTATTGATCCTCCAGAGAAATAGAAGAAGGGGCAGACCGGCAAGAAGATGGGAGGAGAAGATAGAGGAGGAGATGGCAGGAAGGGGTCTGGGGAAAGGAAATTGGAAAGACAGGAAGTGATTGAGAGAGGAACTGACCTGACGGCAATCCAAATGATGGGAGACGCCGGTTAAGAAAGTAAAGTAAGCCTTACTAATTACCGCATACCGAGACCTATCACTTTTGTTTAAAATTTTTTCCTAGAAAATTATTTTAAAAGGAGTTCTTGTGGTGCTGTGGGTGGGGGAGGTAGTTATGTGAAATGTAGTTGGTGTGATATGTTGTTGCATGTTTGCAATTATTGCAGCATGAGCGGTTTTGTAAAGGGCTTGTGTTTATATATGTTTAAGAGAAGAGAGAAGTATAAGAAATAGAGAATAAGAACCACTATATATTAAATTAGTAAATTTACAAGGTAATTATTAATTGTGAATCTTGAATTAACTTATAAATGTACAGAATCAAATAACCAGTAGCTAGATTGATCCAACTCAAATGTTAACACTTAAATTGGTGAAATGTGATTGGTAATGTTGTTGTTGTTGTAGTGTAGTGGTAGATGGTGTAGCACAAACGGTTTAGTAAAAGGGCTTGTAAGTATATAGGTTTAAGAGAGAAGTATTAGCAATAATCAAGAGAGCACTACTGTTTTTGAAATAAATATATTCTCTAAGTGAATTTAAATGGTTTACAGTATTCACAACTATATTTTAGTAAATCAGATGTTTATCTAGAATGAAAGCAAATCTCTATCACTGGCACTGAGTTTAAGAGAGCGATTCCTGAAGCAAGTGTTCTGGCTTTGAAAGCAGAATGCAGACTGTTCGAAAGAATGCCTTCTCTTACAAAACAGTTGGCCAAGTTGCATTGTATTAATTTAACGGATTCTTGTGCCTTTGTTTCCCTAATAGCAATGACCTCAAATTACAGTATCTGACTCTTTTCACTGCACTAAGATACATTTCAAATATTAACAAAATTTATTTTTCTAACTATAAAATATTCTAAACTATTTTTCGAAACTATTATTTTGTTTCATTTCTTTCTTCCTGGTGTGGATGTGTTGTTGTGGTATAGTAGCTTGTGGAGTGAGCGATTTTGTAAAAGGGCTTGTAAGTATATGTGTTTAAGAGGGAAGTAATAAGAAATAAGTAAGAAAACACTGATAGATAAATTAAATATATTGTCTTCAAAGATATTTAAATATTTTACAATATCACAAATATTACGCTTAATAGATCATTTGCTAATCTAGAATAAATGTTAATCTCTATCACTGGCACTGAGTTTAAGAGAGCAATTTCTGAAGCAAGTGTTCTGGCTTTGTAAGGATAATGCAGACTTTTCGAAAGAATGCCTTCTCTTACAAACAGTTCGCCAAGTGGCATTGTATTAATTTAACGGCTTCTTGGGCCTTTGTTTCCCTAAGAGCAATGACCCCAAATTACAGTACCTGACTCTTTTCACTGCACTAAGATACATTTAAAATATTAACAAAATTCTATTTTTGTTACTATAAAATATTCTAAACTATTTTTCAAAACTATTATTTTCTTTCTTCCACTACACTGGCACTGAATTTAAGAGAGCGATACCTGATACAAATGTTCTGGTTGAATGTCTAATTCAGACTATGCTGTTTGAAAGCAGAATTTAGACTCTCTTAAAGAATGTTTTTCTTGACACTCTAAATCCTCCCCTGTGAGTAGGGGCAAAAGACAAAGCTAACTAAGTTCTGTGACCTCTCTTCTAACGGTGGTCTTCTACCTGGGTTTTACCCTTTTTGCTAACCAACTTGCAATTTTCTTTCAAATCATAATTTTCTTCAAATTATATTTATAGATATAATTTCTGACATCCATTATATATTATGCTTCCCCCAGAAAATCATTTTATTTAAGTTTAAATTCTTCTAGTATCTCATGTTGAAGACATTTAAACTTTGAGTATAAATTTGAAGTTTGTAAAAAACATGTGCCATTCATATTTATACAAATTGGAGTAAAAGAAAGTTGTTTGAGTGTTTCACATCAGGTTTTTTTTTTATTACTATTTAATAAACATTAAATTACTATAATTTATTCATTTAAATTTATTATATCCTCAGTATATTGATTAGATAAACATTTTGTGTGATGTAATAAGGTTGTGTGAAGTATTGCACTTGTAGATTTTCGATACCGTTAATGGACATCCAGAACTGGATCTATCACTTACTTTACTATTGACTTTAACTTAACCAATCACAAACTCTACTATATCTTTCTTCATAAGCTTTATTTCTTCAATTTCCTTTTTTACTTTGTAACCATTTACTTAGGAGCCCTCATTAATAACTAAAACAATTTAATTCATTATTAACTTTTTGTTTTATACTTGTTTTTTTTTTTCACAAGTCTCACACAAACAAATGCCTGTAGTTTATCACACTTTTTATATAACCTGCATTAATTCATGAGCTAAGTCTGTGTTAATCTTGGAAGTGGAAGTACATTGTTATTAGCGGCAAATGTTTGGCCGATTTAACAAAAAATTTGAAATGGTGGAAACAAATAGCGTCATACATTTTTACCTCAGTATAATATATATATCCAAACGCCACTGACACTAAATTCATTCCTCCACCAAAATCACTAACACATATTCTAATTACTAGCAAATCACAGGCATATCTAATATTCTAAACAAGCGGTGAGAATTTGTATAAATTGTGGGATCCTAAAAAAAGTAAAGTCAGTCATTATGGGAACAAATCATATAGCTTAAATCAAACATTCAACACCATTTCAGACACATTTTCCGTGGCAGCCTGCTTCATTTTGTGGTCACAGGCCGGTTTCGGGCGTTCGCCCATCTTCAGGATGCGTTTTTCAGATAGTGTGACAACACAGACTTGCACAGAGCAAATTCAGTTTTACACACTGACTGGTGTTTTTTACTGTATTTAAAACTAAACTCTTAAACTAGGTCAAGGGGTATGGTCAGCTGGGTGGGAAAACACGTGTTTGGGTTGTTAAAGGGCAAATTTTCCTTACAGTGGAAACAACACGGTGGGGGTCTAATTTTTAAACTCTGTTGTTGGAGGGAGATTTACTTTACAATTAACTAATCAAAATGAAATATAAAATATATACAAATAAATTAAATTAAATAACGATTTAAACTAACATAATTTAAAATTAAGTGATTTTTTAACTGGAATTAACTGCAATTTACAATTAACTGGAATGCATAATTATAAAAAAACTTAATTGTAAAAATCGCTTAATTTTAAATTATGTTAGTTTAAATCGTTATTTAATTTAATTTTTAATTTATTTTTATATATTTTATTTTGATTAGTTAATTGTGAAGTAAATCACCCTCCAACAACAGAGTTTAAAAATTAGACCTTCATGTGTTGTTTCCACTGTAAAGAAAATTTGCCCTTTAACAAACCAAACAAGTGTTTTCCCACCCAGCTGACCATACCCCGCGACCTAGTCTAAGTGTTTAGTTTTAAATACAGTTAAAAACACCAGTCAGTGTGTAAACTAAATTTGCTCTGTGCAAGTCTGTGTTGTCACACTGTCCGAAAAACGCATCCTGAAGATGGGCGAACGCCCAAAACCGGTCCATGACCACAAAATGAAGCAGGCTACCACGGAAAATGTCTCTGATGCTTTCCAGCTCTGCGGAACAACAATTAACACCATACTTTCAGAACGGATTTATCAAGAAATATTATCGTCATCCAAACACTTAGTCTCGCCTCTTTCTAATTCTTTTAACCTCTAAATATATATTTTTATAAGACCAAACGTTCTCACCCGTTGGTCTAGTGGCTAGTGCACTGACGTTTTGTGCTAGAATTCAGGGTTAAATTTCCGTGAGGACCTGAAGTTGGTGTTAACCCAGCATGGTGATGAAATTGGGAAGCTACAGGTAGTAGCGCTCTAGGTAGCGAAGGCCGGAACTGAACGGCGTGGGAACTGCAGCGTGCTTACCACACACCCCCTATTCAAATCGCCATCTGACAAGCCTTGGCCCTTCATGGGCGGTTGCGCCATAGTGTAATAAGACGAAGCTAATTTCGGAGCCGGGAGATCGTGTATATTTTTACACGCCCAAATGTTAGAAAAGAGGTTGTTAGTCTATGATAAAGAGGTGCATTTGACTTTTGTGGACCTCTAAAAAGCTTGAGATTTAGTGCCGCTGAAAATCTTTGTAAAAGTCTGGTTATGATGTCCTATATAGAGCGAAAACTCAAGTTAAGTTTGGAAGCTCTATTTAGTTTGCCAGATTACGAAAAATTTGGTAACAAGGTTGCTTGCTGCATTTCTCCTATTCTATTTTATATCTTCGTTGAACAGACATTAATAGGTTGGAAGACAAAAGTGTCATGGGCTGGGAATAAAAGAGATGAAGAAAGTTGACCTCTGCAATTCGCATCAGAACATCTTGATCTGATGATCATCTTGATATTTGCTGCCAACCTGACATTGAACTATTTTGTCCATTTGTTTAATTCCTTAATAGCATATGTTTTCAAACAAAACATTTTTAATTTGTAGAATCTAATACCTTTCTAACCCTGATGTTTGGTAAAAAACCAGGAAATAAAATAAACAACAAAAGAAAATTAAAAGGTGAGAGGGGGGCGCCTTTCGTAGGCTTTCCAGTCCCTCTGGTAGGCTCTGTTTGGTAAAAAAACAGGTATAATAAAATGAACAATAAATGAACTAAAGTAAAATTTAAAAGAAAATAATGAGAATATTAAATTACAGAAAATAGTAAGTGGACTGTATAGTAGGATTAAAGAGTGAGCGAAGGGGCTCATATAACACGAACAAATTAATATTAAATAAATACAAAATGAGAAGCAAAAAATAGTTATTAAATTCACCAAGCCAAAAGGAGTGGCGCTTACCTCTAAACGCAGACACCTTAAAAATTAGTGTGGTCCGACTGAAGTCCTTCAGCCCATATGGGGAATTGAAGGAAATAGGAGACAGGAAAGGAAACAAAAAGAACCATATGCCTGTAATTCCAGCGTCGTTGTCCACACAGTACGGCTGATGAAAATAGATGAAATATTTAAACGGGCTCCAGGAAAGCTGTAAGGCCGGAGAAGCAACGGAAGTAGAGACCACGTGCTTGCCGTTCAATCTTAACAGGCTTGGAGAATCCGTGAGGCACTCACCCGACAAGAAATCGACTATCACGATTAACGCTGAGGAACACCAGATGTGGCAAACATGGGTTTTCACCAGAAGGAAAACCGGAAGTCTAATTTGCATAGGCAAATATTCGCAATACACTATATTACTTGTTCGAGTGATAGCTTGTGACTTATCACCACTAACTCCGAGGAAAACCAGATGGAACGCATGGGGTTTTCACCAAACGGAAAAGCGGAAATGTAAATTGAGTAGGCAAATATTCGCACATATACGACGTTACTTGTCTGGATGTTACTTTGTGACTTACTACCACTAACTCCGAGGAAAGCCAGATGGAACGCATGGGCTTTAACCGGAAGGAAAAGCGGAAATGTAAATTGAGTAGGTAAATATTCGCACATATACGATATTACTTGTCTGGGTGTTACTTTGTGACTGAGTGGAAGGGCTAGCTAACCAAGGGACTACCCCCCACTCTCTCATTAGGACACTGCCTATAGAGTTATATTATATTTAGTTATTAAATTTGTTACGGCGGCAATTTTAAATTTAGATAAATACCGAACACCTGATTTCAGGAATTGGTTAGGTATTCTAGAAAACAAATCTTTTGTGAAACAAACAAAACTTTTTGTGACCGAAGTAGGCGCATAAGCCGTTGGATAGCTCTAGAGTTGATAAGTGGGGCAAAAGTTGTGAAATAGGCTTACTTTATCGCCATCCCTAAGGGACAGTACGAAAAAATTATCTAATGGGCTCTATGAAAGTTCTGTCGGCTAAGTTATCTAATTAACGTTTTTTCCGTTTTGCTAATTACAAGGTTTTTTCCATACTGTTCAATATTTTCTTGTACGTGTAATAATTATTCTCTTGTATATAGGTAGTTTGTTTCTACAAATATTTGGTAATAATAATAATAATAATAATAATAATAAGCTTTATTTGTAAATAAACAAAAAATTAAACTTACATAAAAAAATAACATAATCTAAAGCAATTTTTAAGCATGGTATGAAAACCGTCTGCCAGGAGTTCTGGATTATGAATAATTGTACATTTTTATATTCATCAAGAGTTTAAGCTCTAATATAATATTTACAGTAAAATAAGAAAAAACAAACAGATAAAGAAGAAATAAAACAAAAAAATTGAAAATAAGATTAAAAAAAAAATACAAATAAATAATCTTCGTAATAAGTGTTCTTAACAAATGGCCTGCCTCAAACTTTCAAAACTCATTTATGAAATTAAATTCCGAAATCAGGAATTGCCTATATCTACCCGCTGATTTCACATACCTCCCCAACCTTTCCCAATCACTTCCGTTTAGAATATCTACAAGTTCATTCATTTCTAATTTTTCTTTTCCCCACATTTCTAGTCTATAACATTTTAATATCGGACATACCGCCAAAAAATGGTAGCCATCCTCTTCTTCACCCAAATTACACATGGAACACAGATGAACCCTGTTGACAATATATTTTTTTTACAATTCAGGTCTAATAGTTCACATCTACATTTTATAATGATACTTCAGTCATTGCTTTCCTGAAAAAAATTCAAATCCTTATTAACTAATTTATAAATACCATGATACTGACTGTTTTCCATCTCTTCCAAACATTTGTTTCTAAAATTATTTCTGCATATAGTGATTATATTATCTACAACTTTAGGCCACATTTCAACTTCTTTAATGTCCCATGCTGGCGGTAAATCGCTCATTTCTACTAAACGACTCCATTCTTCAAATCAACCCACTTTGTTTTTAATCACCTCCTTCGCCACAAATTTTGAAAGTCTGTCATCAATCAGCTTCAATATTTTTACTATGTAGTTAAAATGTAATTTTAATGAAAATAAAAAAAAATAGGATCAAATCCTGTCTCCAAATAAAGCACATAGTTTGGACTGTTATATGGCAATTTAAAAAATATTTGGTAAATGTATACCTATTTCTTTTAATTTCGAAAAAAATGTATTCTTTATATCGAGCATGTTCATATATCTTCTTTTTATCTTTATCTTTTTATTTATATTGCCTTTATGAAAAGATCTTTTACAATTATCTGTACCTATTGTCTGTGGAAAGGGACCAAGCCTTATGCTATCCAACACCTCTCTTTGCCCATATAGCTACCCCAAAGATCGGAGCCTTCTTAGTGTACTGCCGGCCTCCGAGCAATATTCTCTCGTTACAGACAACACGGCCCATTACCGGACAGTGAGCTGTAAGAGGCTCCTAGGAAGAAAAAAAGCCTAAGGGCAGCAGCTGGACTCGAACCCGGGACCTCCGCGTTGCTAGTCCAACGCGCTACCACTGAGCTAATCCCTGCCCTGTTATCTTACCTAAGCAGTTTTCATTGATGGCTATTTCTTTTATTTCTTATTCTTTTCCATTGATTGTGTTAATAATTAGCTGAAAAGCTTGTGGCGCCCAACTAACTGAAGATATAAAACAAAATATTTTAAAATAAACTATAAAATCATTTAGGTATAACTTTCTCTTACTATTGTTTAATAAAGTAAAAGTGAAAATGTTTTATTTTTTAAACTTCAGATTTCACTAATGTGTCCCCAAACATAAATATAGAGGTGATAGTGGGAGCACAAGTACCTTACCCAGGCAGCTACATTGTAATCCAGAAATGAGGGCGAATAGCTATCGACCAATCCCTAAAACTTTTGAAATTCTGTTGAATTTCCTAAAATCTTTTTTTTTGGGGGGGGGGGGAAACCATTACAAATAAAAGTGATAGGTTTATATCTGTGTGCAGTAAGCGTTCTAAGTTTAAGGGAAATCGATATAAATGTTTTGAAAACAAAAAAACATTGAAAAAAACACGAAAAACTTTAACCGATTATTTACAAATTTGGAGTTCTAGGAATATTTCTGTTTGTTAATATTTTATAGGTGATAGAACCATGTCCTCACGCGTTGGTCTAGTAGCAGGTGCACTCGCCTTTCGTGCGAGAATTCAGGGTTCAATTCCCATGAGAGCAAAGTCAGTATGGACCCGGCATCGTGATAAAAACTGGGAAGCTACAGATAGTAGCGGCCTTAGGTAGCAAAGGCCGGAACAAAACGACGTGGGAACTGCGGCGTGCTTACCACACTCCTCCCTATTCAAATCGCCGTCTGGCAAGCCTTCATGGGCTGTTGCGTCACAGGGTTTTTTGGGGGGGGATAGAACCATACATTGTACTGTAGTGATATTTTAGAGGAAAATTAAACGTTACTATTCCCATAAAAATCATTTTTCCGGGCATATGTTTCAAATAAGAGGTATTTATGTGTATACATAGTAGACGAAGTTCAAAAAAAAAATCGTTGAAGCCATTTTGGAGAAATTCGCAAAAAGACTGATGGTAAAGTTGATGGATTTTATTTAAAAATTTCGTATCAGTAGCAGTGGTAGTATCTATACGGAATTAGCCATTATTGAGTTCCTACGATTTTAGCGTGCGTTTTTTTTTGGGGGGGGGGGACTATTTAGAGGTGGCTCTTTCTAAACAGAAATTTAAAACTTTCAACAATAATATCGGAATATTGAAACTCGCTGAAAATCCTGTCTTACATCGTAGACTAAAACATATCTATGTTAGACACCCCTTAATTCGAGATGTCCCTTAATAGGAAGTTGCTGAGTATAGGACATCTTTCGGCTGAAGATATGTTGGCTGTTATATTGACAAAGGTTTGGGGGGAAACATGAACGTAATTGAGACTTGGCGAACATAAACACTACAACAACGCCCGTTCCACCATTGTTCATAGTTTCCTGATGACGACTGGGATTTTCTAGTCGAAAGCTCGGAGAAGAAAAATAAAATCCTAAAAATCAAGGACTCAAGGTATATTTCATTAATAATCTTATTGACAGAAAAAATTTTGTTTGAACATAATAATAGGGGTTGATGTAGGAGAGAAATGGCCTGGTTTGAATGAACAAACAAAATATGGCTGACACTGTATAATATAAGAAGTGACATTGACTGCCTGGACTTTACACTTAAAATGGTAGAGTATGGTAGAGTGGTAAAGGGTAATGAAATGTTGTGACTGGCGAGTGATCTCAATTGTATGAACTCTGTTGTATATCTATTTCCCGTCGCTTTATTTATACAGTTTCTTCCACTCTAGTCCTTAGAGATTGGATCTGTCATTTTGCCTCTCTTTCTCTGCTACGGATCCTCTCTTTGGATACTATTACAAACATATAATATTATACAGATCATTCGCTAAAACCATTTATTTCAACTTCAAAGGACATCATCAAAACATTCATTTCCGGAGAAATCTGAATTTTAAAAACTTTGACAATCCTTTTACAACAATTAGAGAGGTTAAAGTAATAATCATAAGACGAACAGACTAGGGCAAGTAGATTTAATTTAACTGAACGCAACGTGGTTCCGGTTGACGGATCTTTTACTTTAAGAATTTCATCATATTAGACAACGTCTTTTAGATATTTTCAGGGTTCATATTTTATGCTGAAGAGGCAGTGTAAAGTGTAAATGGATTAAAGGAGTTATTTTACTATAGATACTGAACAGAGATAATATTAATGAAAGTTGTTAAATGAATTTTCTCTTAGTTTCAATGATGTTAACAAGTTTCTGGAAATTAAGTGGTATCAAAACAAGGTATATTATAACTGTATAGTTATAGTTATATTAGATAGAATGTGGTTGGTTACATACACACAGTGGTAGAGGGATATGGAGTGGAAGGAATGTGCAGACAGAGTAACCGAGTATTCCCCAAGTGGTATAAGTTACGAAGGTGTAGTTGGTGTTAGGACAACTTTCTAATTGGAACACAACTCAGGTGATATTGGGAGGTATATACTTAGGTATACAGTTGGGAGACCTTCTTACTGATACAGTCAGCGCAATAGCTATGTTTCCTTTAAGGCTGCAAACGTATGAAGGAAGTTAAAGTAAGGTGGTAACTAAAAGAGTTTTATATGTCAACCCAGCTAGCGTCTGTAAAGTGAAAATGGATTACTAAAATTATACTCTACCAAACTACTTTGAACTTCTTGATTAGAATTTCACTTCTCCAATTTATATTTCTCATTTTTTCTTGATCATTTTGTGATCGTTTCTCTTAACTTATATTTCTTTTTAATGTTAAGTCTTTGTTTTCGCAATCCACCCTACATTCCAAAAGTTATAATTACTTTTATTCCTATTTTATTTTACCCAAAGTTGCCAATAAAATAACAATTTGACTGCAGCAAAAAAATTAATGTCCTAAATTTGCCTTCACTTGTCCGGCAATCCCGAGTAGCTGGCCATCAAATACATAATTTCCCCTTCTGGTCTAATTATTTACAGCTGTAGGAGACATTCTGTCTCCGGATTACTAATACATGTAAATTATTCAGAGTCCCTTTGACAATGAATTAATAATTAGCGTTCCTGGTAAAATGGTATCAAAGAATGGTAAAAAAGAGGACGAATCAAACAGCATGTACAATCTACTAGAATAGCCCAAAAAAATATCAAGACTATTACGTATAGGCGAGGCAGGGCATCTCATTTCTGCAAATTTTTATTAAGAGGAGGGGCACAATAGATCTTTCAGGACAATAAAGAACAGGGATTAGCTCTGTGGTACAGTGCTGGTCTCCCACGCGGAGCTCCCGAGTTTGAATCCAGCAGTGGGCTGCTCTTAGATTTTTCTCTTCCTAGCAGCATCTACATCTGACTTTCCGGTGTTGGGCAGTATTGTCTTCAGCTAGAAAACACTGCTTGAAGGCCGACAATGCATTGCAAAGGCTCCGGTTGCAAAATAAATAATTCACGTTGCAAAATGCACTATCCTCTAAATGAATCTACATACGAAGAGGGTGGTTTGAAAAGTTCTCGGAATGTACTAGAAAGAAGTGTCTTACCTCGGTGGAACTGCTTTTATTTTTCAACATTGTCTCCCTGCAGACTAATGCATTTGGTCCAGCGATGTTCCAATGCCTTTATCCCATCTCGAAAATGAGATTCCTCCAGGCCTGCAAAGTACCTCTCCAATTCGGCTGTCAGTTCTTCCGTTGTAGGAAATCTCCGTCCACCGAGGAAAATTTTCAGCTTGGGGAAGAGATGCAAGTCTGATGGTGCCAAATCAGGTGAATAAGGTGGATGTGGCAACAATTCGTACCTCAGTTCATGAAGTTTTGCCATGGCAATAACACTTGTGTGCGGGCGGGCGTTGTCCTGATGAAAGATGACTTTCTTCCTTGCCAAACCAGGCCATTTTTCGCGTATCTTTTCCTGTAATTGGTCTAGGAGGTTTGCATAGTTTGCCCCGTAATTGTTTGGCCAGTAGGAAGATAATCTATCAGCAGAATGCCTTTTGCATCCCAGAAAACTGAGGCCATGACCTTTCCGGCCGAACGTACTGCCTTTGCTTTCTTTGGTGGTGGTGACTCAGCATGTTTCCACTGCTTTGACTGCTGTTTTGTCTCTGGGGTATGTAGTGGACCCAAGTTTCATCTGTAGTCACAAACCGGCGCAAAAAATTGTTGGTTGCGCTGAAAACGGGCCAGACTTTGTTCGGACATTTCCAATCTAGTGCGTTTATGGTCCAATGTCAAAAGCCGCGGCACCCATCTTGCCGATAATTTTTTCATTCCCAATTCTTCGGGTAAAATGTGATATACCCGTTCAGATGACATCCCTATAGCTCCAGCAATCTCTCGCACTTTCAGTCGACGATCCTCCATGACCATTTTATGCACTTTTGCGATAAATTCTGGGGTCGTAGCACTTTTTGGCCGTCCACTACGCGGATCATCATCTAAGCTCTCCCGACCAAATTTAAACTCTCTGGTCCACTTGGCAACAGTTGAATATGAAGGAGCAGAAACCCCCCAGTGTGTTCTAAAAGTCGGCATGAATTTCCTTTGCTTTTATACCTTTCTTTACAAAGTACTTAATCACTGCTCGAATCTCAGTTTTTTCCATTGTCACAAATCACTACGCGGGAACAACAACAAAGAGTCGTCACTATCACTCTCCTGCAGCAAGAGCACTGACGCGCCACGTGTTCACTCACAAAGGATGTGTGATTATTGCGCGGGAACCTCGTTGCTCTAGCACTGACATCTAGCGGTGATTCCGAGAACTTTTCAAACCACTCTCTTATAATAAAGATTTAGTGATTATATGATCTTTTAGGATCCTGTGGCCATTTTGATGTGAACCACTTCCAAATAAAGTTGAAAACAAATTTTCCGGGTTAAGATCCGCTATAAACAGACGTTTAGCCCATATTGTAATGCACTTCTTTAGCGAAAAAAGTAGAGAAAAAACATGGTAAAACGATTAAGGGTTTCTTAAAGGCTATAAAACTTTAGTAGGTGGGCAGTGGAATAGGAAACTTAAACCTGTCAGCTAATCATAGGTATGGAGAAGAAAATTAAGCCACACCCATTATCTACAACCAAAATGGCGGAGATGGAGCTCCGTTCCTGTTCCACCATAATAATTCTTGTTAGTGCTCCATCAGCATTAAAGGCAACCTACGCTGAACAAGCTCATTTCAATGTACGTTAAAATGTCGGCTTATAGCAAACCATTGAAGCCTTCTTAACCGGAAAATTTGGTGTTTGGTTATTATACTTGAACAAATGAAGGAACCCTCCCAAGATAAAGCCTATAAACGGGGTTTAATCTGAGCTTAATTCACATTTCGGATGGCTGTAGGTCTTTTCACTGGCCATTGCAGACTTAAAAAGCATGGGTTTTCTATGGGATAGCCTGTGCAGGTTTTGTCAGAAAGAAGAAGAAACAGGAGTCACTCTCCAGACTCCTAGGTCTAATTAAACAGACAGGGCTTGAGTGGGTATTCTCGCGAGGGTCTGGGTCGCGAGGACATAGGGTTCCTAGCCAATATCCACAGAATCTAATTATCTAATCGTGGATCTTTCTATTTTGCTTTCAATAAATTTAAATATTTTTTTATTTTTAATCGTTTAGGTTTTTTAAAATGATTTTTCATATAATGTTCAACAACATAGTAATGCATTTTGTAACCTGACGTACATATCCTGTAGAAATCAGTTAACTTGTAAACCTTGTTTATCTTTTGGCCAAACCTCGATATTTACAAAAGTGTTATCACTAGTATGTCTGCATCATGCTCAATCAGCCGTCTATAAGATACAGTCCTTAGATACTAGATTATGATCTTACACATAATAAGTATCATGAGTTCCAGAGAGACATGCCATTAATATACACTGAGGACGTTGACCCTATTATGATTTATTTTATTTACTACTTCTGATTGGTAAATTATTCAGATTGTTTCTTTAAAAATTATTTATGCTTTCATAAAGGGGAGGATTATATTCGACTAAGATGATATTTTATTTTTCTAGAGTAGGATAGTACAAGGATTCTTGGATATTGTAATAACTGTTGTCTTTCCAAGAATCTTCTTTCATTTCTTTCAGAAATATAATAATTATTATTGTAGACTGAAAGAAAAAAAACTTGGTAAGAATGATAAGAATTTAATATTGGCCAAAACTTTACGACTGTTTCTTTGTAGAGTTGAGTTCTTTCAAATAAGGATTATTAAGAATATTATGACTTAAACTGGTGAAATGTCTTTTTTAAATATTTATTTAGTTTTTATTAGCTTTAGGTTAAATTTCTTTTTTCCTTATTCCTTTTAATATTGTTATTGCAAGATGGTTGACTCTCACAATGATATATTTATATAATTTTTTTTATTATAAAGTTGTTATTATTATTTTAAATAAAAGGACGTTTTTATTTGTCCATAGCTTAGGAAATTTAAGAGCCAACGATTAATAATAAAGATAGAAGAGTTTTTTGAGAGAATTTTGTCATTCACCTGGATTTTTTTGTTGAAAGACAGACCGCCAATTTATTTGGACCTCAAGAAGCTTAGAGAAACTGAATGAAAAGGAAACTATTTATTTTTATCAGAGACATTTTCCGTGGTAGCCTGTTTCATTTTGTCATCACACATTATTAGTGTTTGAAGACGGCGGTGTTTTTGTGGAGAAAATTACAGAAAACTGGAAAACTTGTCCAGTAAATTCCACTTCCGGTGAACCAATTTGCTTCAAATTCGGAACATTCGCACTACATTTCATCATAATCAATATTATATAGATGATTGAATGATATAGTTAACTGAAATAATACTTCAGAGGGAAACATAACCCGCTACGTCCTCCCCTTTTAAATAAATATTTCCCTGAAAATATTTTAAATACAAGTTTAGCTCTTTATATGTGCAGTTAACATTATATTAAAGAAAATAATTCGAACTATTTTTGAGAAAATTGCCAAATTTTATTGTTAGGTCATCTGTGGCATTGGAGGATGCTTCAGGAGTACGCTTCCAAGGGCAGGCAGTGCCTTGGTCTAGCTCCGTTCGCTATCTAGGTGTCACTCTCGACTGTGAGCTTACCTTTACGCCTCACATAAAGGAACGTATTAACAAAGGCAAGGCGGCGATCCGAGCTCTATTTCCGCTACTCTGCAGAGAGTCTAAACTGGCCCCTAGCAACAAGCTGTTGCTATATAAGGTAGTTAGTTGTTAAATCCATGCTATTGTATGCTTGCCCCTTCTGGAGTATTACCTGCAGAACTAATATCGATGGCCTGCAAATAATCCAAAACAAGTTTTTAAGGTTAGCAACAAACTCGCCACGGTATATTAGAATTAAGGATTTGCACGAGTATTGCAAAATGGACGAAATAGAAGTATGTATTTTCCTTGCAACTGAAAAATTTTTTGCCTTTACTGGTCTTAGTAATAACTCGCTTTGCAGGAGCATAGGGGACTATGACGTTGGAGTTGATTACGGGCATCGCAGTGTGAGAAACATGCTCATATAAAGGGAGTTTGTATTGCTTGGGGTTTTTACCATTTTTTTCCCCCTTAATATAACTGTTTCGTTTGTTTAACTTTTTATTAATGTAAATAATTAGGAGGTTATAGTATAAATTGAAACTCCATGTAAAAACTGTATAATATATGTATATATATAATATTTTGAAATAAATGAATTGAATTGAATTGAAAATTGATGCTTCAGAAGTGTACCCATCAGAACGTGAATGCACGATTGATCAAGAGAATGGTGGGCTAGAATCCCTGGCCAAAGGCAGGCGAAAACGTTTCATTCATAGGTACTCGCCCAGGCTAGCACTTAAACTATGTAAATATCATGTTTGAACTTTCTACAATTGACCATTTTTGAGTTTTGTTCCGGTAAGGTTCCATTGTGTCCCTTATTCGACCTGAACCGTTCTGTGGCATTGGAAGATGCTTCAGGTGTGCACCCATCAGAACATGGATGCACGATTGATCAAGAGAATGGTGGGCTAGAATCCCAGACCAAAGCCAGGCGAAAACATTTCATACATAGCTACTCGTCCAGGCTAACTGCAGAATTACTCCAATTATGCCGAGAAGGCCATAAGGATAGCAGTTGGCCTCCTCACTGGCCATTGTAGACTTGATAAGCATATGCACCGTATGGGCCTGCCTGACAATGGATAGCCTGTGTAGGTTTTGTCAGGAAATAGAGGAAACAGCACTGCACGTTTTGTGTCAGTGGGAGGGGATCGTATGGCTGAGGTTTCGCCTCTTTGGAGAAGAGAAGCTGACGCCTGCAAGCCTCACCCAAGGGTCTGTCTCGGCTCTATTAAGTCTAATAAAGCAGACAGAACTCGAGAGGGTGCTCTGATTAAGGGTGCTCTTAACCACCTAGGAGCCTCCCCGGATTACAAAGTTCAGATAAGGGACAGGACTCGAGAGGGGACTCCAACTTATGGGGTGCCACAATAGATCCATATCGGTCGCACTAGCGTAGGCTGGTGATTTCTAAAAACCACTTATTCGTACATAGAGGACCTCAAAACATGTATATCCGGTGAATACTGAATATCGTATTTGTACGATCGTAATATTTCCTCTTTACATTAGTAAAAGAAAGTTAAAAAAAAATTCAATTCACCAGCATTCCGGTTAATAATTTTTATCTAAAAATCTCATGCTCACTTTATAGACTATTCGCTAAGAATATTATTTCTTTCATACTTTAAGGCATCTCAAAACATGGAAACTCAATTCAAATATCAAAAATTTGAGACGATCACAGTTCCGATTTCTCACCAGAAGTAAGAGAAAGTAAAGTAAGTAAAGTTTTTTTTTTTAATATAAGGCGCATCAACATCTATGGTCATTGGCGCCTGGAGACTTCTCAGTGCACTGTCGGCATCCGGACAGTGTTCTCTCGTTGCAGCACTGTCCATCACCGGACCGTGAGCTGTAGGGGCTCCTAGCAGGAAAAAATCTAAGAGTAGCACAGCTGGACTTGAACCTGGGTCCTCCGCGTGGGAGTCCAGTACGCTAACCACTTAGCTAATCCCTTCCCTGAAAATAAAGTTATTAAACAAAGTAGTATTGCTGTTATTTTGTGTAATTTCAATGTTTTTTTTTTTTAGTGATTAATGTAAAAATGGATACTAATGCAATTATGTGAAGTACTGGGTAAAATAGTGTTGGCAAATTGAATTTCTTCACTAAATATTGTTTAACAATTGTTCCAAAATGTAGTGGTTGTGTAACAATTGTTCCAAAATTTAACAATAAAGCTTTAGAAAAAAGAATTGAAGTTCATTGATAAAATCTCAAATCAAGAGAGATGCACGATCTTGGGCCACTGAGGCGCTCAACTGAGTTGCGTTGCTGGGACACACAGCGTACTCATCAATCACGAAGACATCGAAAACAAACATTAAACATCGAGGAATATATACACATAGATATAGGTATAGTCTTGTAATATACATGCTTTAGCGTTTAGATAACACTATGTTGTCATATCAAAGGCACTTCTTAAATTTTTAAGGGGGAAAAGCAAGTCTACATCCCTATCTCTGTATCTAGGAAGAGGGTACATAAGAGGAGAGGTCCTCCGTCAACCATAGATGTGGTGGTTAATTATCCCAAAAAAATCTATAATTATAGACCGCTTTACACTCCTCAAATTCTCCTGATCAATGCCTACCTCCTTAAAAAATTCTAAGGTATCTTCGGTATGATGCCCCTTGACCCAAACCAAAGTCCACGGACCTGAAATTCTCTTTTCCCTGAATTGCTCCCTGAATTTTTCCCGATAATAGGGGATACTGTTTTCGTATAATATGGGCTTCTTCTCGAGGTGAATGTTCATAGCTTGGCGCTCATACCGCACTGTAGTAGGGTCAGTTATCACTGCTTCAGAAACATTTTCCGTGGTAGCCTGCTTCATTTTGTGGTCATAGACCGGTTTCTGTCCATACCGAGGATGACCTTAGAATTCTTGAAGGAGGTTGGCATTGATCAGGAGAATTTGATGAGTGTAAAACAGTCCATAATTATAGATTATTTGGGGATAATTAACCACCACATCTATGGTTGTCGGAGAACCTCTCCCGTTATGTACCCTCTTCCTAGCTACAGAGATTCAGAATAGGGATGTAGACTTGCTTTTGAAAATTTAAGAAGTGCCTTTGAGTGTGTAAACTGAATTTGCTCTGTGCAAGTCTATGTTGTCACACTGTCTGAAAAACGCATCCTGAAGATGGGCGAGAACGCCCGAAACGGGTCGATGACCACAAAATTAAAATAGGCTACCACGGAAAATGTCTCTGATGCTTTCCTGCTCTGCGGAACCAACCACCACAACTAACACTGCTTCCTTTGATCCTGTTTTGAATGTACGATATTTGCAGACTTTGTTGATCCCTCGGTGTCAATTGCCATACACGTCCTCGCAACATTCATATCCTTTATAATTTAGAAGCACTCCATCAGTGTGTGTTTTTACTCGGTGGTGGCGTCGAATGACAAGAACCATGTTACTTGTACAATTGCCCAGCACGTGAGCTGGTGTTTCAGACTATATGTTTTTCATAATTGCAATTCTTTTTCTTTTCTAAAACCAGATTTTTCCCAGATTTTACTTTTTTAATTCAACAAATAAGTTGTCGCTGAAAAAAAATCAAATAAATTGTTCAAGGGGATGTTAATTCCATTTCCAATATAAATAGAAAAAAAGATACAATATAGGTAATACTTGAAATATCAGATTAGTTTTGTCTTAAAGGAAACAATCCTCTAGTCTTAGAGACCCAGTTTGGTGAATAAACAAACATGGGAAGGAAAAAAGAAAAAGAGAAAAAAAAAAGCGATAGAATAACAAAGTGGGAGATTGTGGAGTATACAAGTATCTACCAGGACTGAGTAGACTTTCACTTAACACAGGCTGCAGGAATAACTAAAGATAAACAAGCTCAGCTCAGCTGATAAGAAGTAGAAATGTATAGAAAAAAAGTCAAAAAAAAAAAGAAGAAAAATAACCGATAAGTTTATTTCTAAGAACAAACAGTGAACATAATGGGCAACTTGTTTTATTTACTTTAATACATATGTATGTATATATTTCGGTATCCTTGTTTGCCATTTTTTTTGGATTGTGTGTGCTGTTATGCTGATTATGGAATTAGCGATACAAAATTATCATGTTGATTTTTTTAAAAATTTTCGATTATATTTTCATTGTGTAAAATTTTTAAGAATCTATCCTATAAGCTTGGTCTATCCAATTAAATAGCAATTAATTTTTAGCATAGCTATGATTATTGTATTTTTTAAACGATTTAATTATATCAGAGATAATGAGATGTTTGTACGGCAATGGCCAGAGAAGTTTTTAAAGAAAAATAATTCTTTGTTGCTCTCGTTTCGGGTATCATTAGTGCCCATCTTCAGGAGCTCTTTAGGATAGGAGAGGACGTTGAGATTAAAAATCAAACGAGAAAAAATATATCAGAGATATTTTTCATGGATAGCCTTCTTTTCAGGGGCGTTTCGCCCATCATCAGGAGGATGTTTTTGTCAAAACAGTGTGATAACATTAGACTAGCACAGAGCACTTTTGTGTATTAACTGAATTTGCTTTATACAAGTCTAATGTTATCACACTGTTTTGACAAAAACATCTTTTCCTGATGATGAGCGAACGCCCGAAACTGGACGATAATCACCAAAAGAAGCAGGCTATCATGGAAAATATCTCTGATGCTTTCCAGCTCTGTGGAACCAACCACAACGATATAAATTATAATACTATAAAATCCGTGCAAAGAATTGCTGGCACCGTTCTTTTTTCGTTTTTTTTTTTTGTGATGTACTGCGACCAAAAGAGGCCCATTGGTAGCAAGGGTTAGTCTGCTCACCTATGCTTTCCAGATTAAGGCCTATTTCAAGATTTGCATAGTGTAACAGCAACCAAAGAGAAGCTCAGCAACCAAAGAGAGTAAAGAGCAAAACCCAAAAGCACTCTCTCGGGCTGGAGTGGGAGAAACTTTATAAATATAGCGACGGTCAGTCCATAAAGA
Organism: Triatoma infestans; assembly: GCA_011037195.1. Lineage (NCBI taxonomy): Eukaryota > Metazoa > Arthropoda > Insecta > Hemiptera > Reduviidae > Triatoma > Triatoma infestans. The sequence continues at coordinate 78,901 of JAAEAF010003775.1, read as the reverse complement.
CACAGTTGAATTCAGTTCAATATATCCAATTACTACGTGTCATTTTCATACTTCTTTACCTTAAACCATTTCTCTATTGTAATGTCCAGGCAGTCTGTATCACTTAATTAAAATATTCGTTAACCAGTGTTAACCAGGTCTTCTTCTTATATCATCAACAAGACCTAAATTCTCTCCACCTAACATATCCATCATACCTAGGTTCAACAGGGAGAGTATATTATCTTTCTTCAAGGCCCTGTTAAATACCTAAGCTTTCGAATTTTCTTTAGTGGATAGCATACCCAGTTCGTTAGGAGGTGTATTATAGACTCCTCTATCTTTCCGCAGAATCTGCAGGTGCTATCGTGTTCTAGACTCAGCTTTTTCAGGTGCTTCCTGAGTCTGCAATGCCTCATGTGGAAACCTCTTCATAAGAAGCCTATTTTTACTTAGACTGATATACGCTTCAGAAATTTTCTGGTTACAACCGCTTAGGCAGGCCTTATTTTGCTACAGTTCTGGAAGGTTTTTTCAGAGCTGTTCTCTCTTCACTACACTGCATTTTTAAGTTTTTCCCGAAGAGACTGGTCACTAATTCTACGGAAGCATATGTAATGAAAAATAAACTGCAAGTATGGTAATGAGAAAATTCTTCACAACAGCACTGATGATTCCAACAATAGCCAAACAACGCTTGACCTTCGCCTCACTCAATAAACATAACCTTCTTTGACATGGCTACCTGAACGATACAGGCGAATAGACTAATTTTACAAGCCTCCACACTCCCACCAAGATGGTCAAATTTTTACTTTCGTTTATAGGCTATTGGTCTGTATATTTGAGAGTGGCTTGTGTGGGTGTAGTACTATCTCAAAAAGGGGGAGAAACTCAGGAAATACAAACTTGATATTCTGTTTTGGTCTCACTACTATGTCTGACCATTAAGGTTTCGAACAGATTTCATTAATTAATTGGAACGGCGACTTTAAAAATATAAAATTTTTCTTTATCATTCACAGTCTACAAATAATATTTTCATGAAGTCAACAACAGTATTCAGGAGTATAGGTAAACACAATTCCCAAAGAGCTTATAAACAAGCAAAAACTGCTAAAATTTAATCAGCTTGTAACAAGCAATCTTCACTCCACTCTTTGAGACACTTTTATTGATCAGAGAATATTCGTTAGTTAACCAACTAAACGACCGTTAGGACAACACAGTTAGTTGCACAAAAAGAATAACCCAACCAACACTATTAGTTACACACCGCTTTTAGCTCGGCCCCACTAAACTCTTTTCTTTACTTATTATTCTCATTAAGTAAGCAAATGATATAGTCTTTGAATACAGTGCTCAGTAATGAGTTATCATCCATCAAAAACCATTATCATCATCATCATCATGTCCTTATTATTTCATTCATTAGCGGCAACATCATTAACATATATAGCTTTTTCTCATTAAATTATAAGATTAAATTTCATTTACCTGAAGCGTTCTGAATAAATATTTATCGCATTTAATAATGCTTCGATTTAAAATATGGTACTGATTAATCTTAAACATTTTAGACCTTCTATTTTTACAACCTAACCATCCATAGAGACCTTGAAATTCCTTTCGTCAATCTAGTCGCTCAAATACGATGTAATAAATTCCATCAATCCCTGCAATCTCATTCAAATCCTTTTCTCCGCCACCTATCCTCCTCCCACAATAGTCCTGATAACCCTCCCATGCGTCTACAAAGCCAGGGGCGTCGTGATTTCCTTTCTTCAAGAGATGAAAGCATTTAGATCATCTTATGTGTGAGAGTGCTACCGGTGGGTGTGCTCGAGTGCGTGCATGTTTATATAGTGTGATGCAGTGCTATCAGTGTTACTTATAGCGTAGAAAATGCTGGTGTAACAATAAAAAAAAATACGATACCTCAATACAAATCAAAATTAATTTAAAAATCGATAATAGCACAAATTCGATTGGCATAAAAAAAAATATCTATCTTTTTATATATGAGGATTTAAATTTAAATTTAATATAAATACAAATAATGCAATTTGCAGCAGGCATCAGATGACCTTTATACACTTCTTTTTTGGTCTTAACATCACTCAATTGTTTGTGGTAGATATTACTGGCTATTGCGGCCATTTTTGCTATTATATAATATAAATTAAAGTAATCCCTACTTTTGTAGGCGGACTTAACGTCTAGCTACTAAATTAGGTGTCGTGGACGGGGGCGGCAGCACTTTACTATTAACATTTTTTTAAACTATTAGCAGTTATACATGGGAGTTTGTAATTAACAACGGGCTTAGACAAGGTGATTGTCCGCTCTCCCAAACTTCTTCACTTGGCTCTTTATGCTGTCGATGTTCTGATATCGGCGTCCACTACTTCAGCTCTCACAGGAGCGCTTCAAAAAATGCTGAAAAAAACACGATTTATGAGAAGCTTGCGATAGCAAGTAGATGACCTGAAAATATTCGCCTGAAGAACGCGAATTCATGTCGTATAAGGGGTTTAAATATTTATAGTCTTTGGACACAGAATGAAACGAAACGTTTGTGGATTCGCATTGTTTTCATTACAGTAAATCCTGTCTTTCAGAACCCTTTCTACAAAAGCAAAGCTTCCCATATATTAGATCCTGATAAGACCGGTAGTGTTATATGGGAGTGAATACTGGGTTTTGACATAAGAGAGCAAAGTCAGCCTTGAGAGTATATATGGTCCAGTAAACGAGGGAGGAAGATGGAGAATCCTCACCAATTTGGAACTGCAAACTCTCTGTATGGAGAAGCAGATATTCTTTTATGTATCAAAAAAAGGAAGCCTAAGTTGTTTGGGATATGTGAAAAGAATGGAGGAACGCCAAATCCTTAAACGTCTGTTATATGGAAGGCCCGAAGGCGTCTGGAGAAGAGGAAGCCCAAAACTGAGATAGCTTGATGACGTTGAGGAAGACTTAGGGAAGATGGTAGAGAGCAAAGGCTCTGCGTACAGCTCAGTGGGGAGACTTGATTCGAGGAGGCCCTGGTCCTTTCAGGGCTGTAGCGCCGAGGAAGGAGGGTCCTGGGACTCTAAGTGGGGACCACCCACTTTCAAGTTCATATTCATAACCACTACTCTAAACCAACCCCTTATTAAATGTATTCACCTTTGTAAAGATGAATTCTATTTTATTTTTATTTTTTATTTTACAGTTAGATCTTCAATTAACGGACATTCTTAAAATAAATTAAATATTAATCAAACACTTATCTGTTCAGTTATTTTACTATTCTTTCTCATAGGAGTAATTAATCTGGTTCATTTTATTACTATTTATCTACATGTGGACTTAATTATGTTTATAAAAAGATATATATCGTATTTTAGATTTTCTCATGTTTATAATAATTTCTATCGTATTTTATACTATTTTTTGTGTGTCAAACTCCAATTGTCGTGTACAATTTGTACTTAAAAGAATAAATAATAAATAATAAATATACTATAAAGAATAAAGTATATATAACAGATATAATATATAATAAGATAGAGTATAAATAATTAATATAATATACTTATCAGTAAATAATAATGTACTACACAGGTTAAGCCTATTTAGGCTATTTAATCAAAGAAAATTCACAGGTAACATTATAATTCTTTGTCATAACCAGAACAGTACGGTAACTTAATAAACTCTATCTAAATAATTCAAAATAGCCCATCAAATTATAAGCTGAGAATATTATAAAATTCATTAAATTATTAATTTCAAATTAAATGTTCAAATAACTTTTTTACAAATTCACAAAGTACCACAATTTCAAACAAAATATAATAAATACAGATAAAGTATATAATCCTCTTTTATATTGTACGTATGAATGATAATTAAATATTACATTAGTTATTTTGGCAAAATTTTTGAAACCAATAAAAATATTTTTTTAATTTTTAATCATTTATTTATGCTTCAATAAGCGTGAAAACGCTATAAGTAACAATTATTACAAAAGAACATAAATACATAAATAAGTATAGAAGCTACCCAATGGTAACACTCCAAAACTACACAAAAATACTATTCACTCTCTTCACTTGACAGGACTTCACGGAGGTCATTGTCATTTAAGACGTCTAGGAGGATTATAAGGAAAACTTCGGGAAGACAGGTGCTGGACTAAAGGATTTTTGTAAGACTGTAGGTTAATATGAAATTTCCTGTCAAGAGTTTGGGCGACTTGAGCAATGAAATGTATATTAGAATAGAATAGAATGTCACAAGTGGGTGCTCTAACCCAGGCACTGTAGCCAACCCGTTGAGGGCTTATTGGGCCAACCCCTCAATACCTAGTAGAGGAAGCCCCCCTCTTCATTAGGTCCAGAACCTTCCCCACCAGTCCTTCTTGGAGTACGATTTCCTCCGGTCTCAACGTACCGAAGATCTCGTACCGCCATCTTCCGATCGCAACGCAATCAAACAACAGGTGAGAGGCCATCTCCTCCTCCTCCTCACACAGTCTACACAAGGGCTCCGAATCAACCAATCCCACTTTGTGCAGATGTTTCTTGAACCTGCCGTGCCCTGTAAACAGGCCCGTTATCAGACAAATCTGATACCTGCTTAAACCCTGGGTCTCTCTGGTTCTTCTTCAACTCTGGCATGATCATTTTGCCGTGTTTTGCTCCAGTACTTAGACTCCAGTGACGATTATGTTCTCTCCGAGTCCATTGTCTCAGAGGCGCTCTCGCCATACATTTTGCTATTCCCAGAACAGTTTCCGGCCCACAGAAAGCAGTATCCGCTCCATTCCTGGCCAGGTTGGTCGGCTAGTTCATTACCTTTAATCCCCTTGTGTCCCGGCACCCATACCAGCCGCACTTTGTTGTGCCGGGACAACGCCTCCAGGGAGTCTCTACACTTCCTGACTAGGGAAGAAGTGATTCTGAATGCTCCTAGTGCCTTCAGTGCAGCCTGGCTGCCCTGAAGTTTTCGAGAAAATTCCAAAAAAAAATCTTAAAAAAAAATTAAGACGTCTGTAAAATCGAATTTTTGGACATTCGTGAATTATAACGTGAGTTTATGTTGCATTGCATTATTATGTTACTGCTCAGTTTTGGTCATCTCAGAGATTTTAATTTCTTCTTCATTTTTGTGAATTCCCTGTGGTTCGCATCCTTGAACTACGTAATAGGATGCGAAGAGAAGTATCTAAAGCAGTGAGAGAAACACAAAAATTGAGAGTCTCACTCGCTACTTAGGCCAGAATAGAGTGGGGGACTCGGTACATATACAGCTGCGCTAGCTTTACAGGGGACAATCTTTCAACAGTTAGCACAGAATTACAATGCGTCAGCAACCAATTACTACTTTTCTCTTCACTCAATCCAAATCTCTCGCTACCAGATTCTATATTCGTGTAAAGTCTTGGCAGTTAAGTGTTTACACTTTCTCTTTAAACAATGTTCAGCATTATTTCCAGTTTATTTCTTCTCTCAAATCCAATTCTCTCCTTCTCACACACATTATAACTATTTGTATTAGTTCATGATTTATATTAAATAAATATATATTTAACAGTAAATACATTACATGTTTTCCTCTTAAAATTTAAGTATAACTCTTTGGTGGAAATTAATTCTGTTTATTCCAATGAACGAACCATGTAACATTTGGTGCTAAAACTTTCATTAAACGGAAGTTATCCATGTTGTTATTTACTGTCATACTGATAAAGATATTTATTTTTACTTTTCTTGATTTAAAGAAGTTTACATGTATCTGTGGGAGGAACCAAGTTCGTTTAGGGCGATATAACTACCCACTCAAAAATAGGAAACGGAATATAATTTAATTCCAAATTATTTAAGATTCGCAGTTTTCCGTACAGAGTGGACTATGATCTTAATTGAAAAAATGCCTGAGTTTTTCGTAAAACAGTTAGTTCGGACTAAAGATCTTTAGTCTGATCTCGACTAATTCACTTCTTCACTTTCCAGTCTTAAGAAAAACACTTGTTTTTTTCTTCTGCTTCACCAATTCTAAAAAGAGAAAGTCAAAATGCCTAGGAGTAGAAATCCATAAAAGGCCCAGCAGTATTTTACATTTAACCTTTCTTGGACCTGTAATATCATTCTGGACATTAGAAACCGATAAAACTTTAACTCTCATCCAAAAAGTTGAATATAGAAAGAAAGTTGGTTGGGAATCTACCCTTTTTGAGCGGTTATATCAATGACAATTCATGAAAAATGGGGAAGTGGCGCGTTCTATTGTAATGTAATAACCCAATTAGTTCCTCATACAAGTGATTTCCATGTGATTGTATTTTCTCTGAGTAGAAACAGATTTCTAAAAGTAATCCAGGTCCTTCTTTTGTGGAAAATTCTAGTATTGAAATTGAAATGGAAAATACTGGCCATACATACATACCACCACTTGAATTTGAGCTGTGTTCCCGCAGAGTCCCGGACTGTAATTAAAAAATTTCTAGGTATTTTTGTTTTCAAATATTCAATTTTCTTTGTGACTCTGAACGAGATCCTATCAGTCATTATCTGCCTCAAGCAAGAGTGATCCAAAATCTGTAAATAGTTTCAATTCGTTGCTATATAGATTATCATTTAGGTGTTAACATTTATTATAGTTTCACCACCACCTGCTTCGGATTAAGGGCAATGAACTTATTGCCACAATTTCAAGATTTGCGACAGTTTGCTAAATGACGTTCTTATACTTGCACTAAGAGAAACTAATGTACTTAGGTGTTGGTCTAGTGGCTGGCGCACATGCCCTTCGTGCGAGAATGAGGGTTCGATTCCCGTGAAAGCAAAGTCGGTGTTGACCCACATCGTGATAAAAGTGGGAAGCTACAGTTAGTAGCGCCCTTAGGTAGCGAAGGCTGGAACTAAACGTCGTGGGAACTGCGGCGTGCTTACCACATGCCCCCCTATTCATATTCCGTCTGGCAAGCCTTGGTTCCGTCATGAGCTCTTGCGCCATAGTTTTTTTTTTTTTTTTTTTTTTTTGAGAAACTAACGTGAATTAAATGAAATTTCATCAAATATGCAATTATTTTGAAAAAACTGGATAACTCACCTCCAGGATCGGGCTGTAATGGAATCGTTTGATGTGATTCCTGATGTAGTAGATGTCTTGAAGAGGGCGGAAGTTAGTTAGAGAGATTTTGAAAGTTAGTGCATCGAATTATTAATACGGATTTTATAAAAATAAACTGTATTTTAACAATAATTTTAACGTAATAAAGGGTAACTAATAATAACAAAATACTTAGGAATAAATAGAAGATAAATAACTAATAAATTAGACTGATGAAATAACGAACTAAGATGCAAAACTCAAGGATAGTAAGTTTAAATAAAACTGTGTATAGTCGCGTAAACTGCTGCTCGTGTATATAGACGTGCTCGTATAGTCGTATATGATATAATGATCCTCGTTGTATATGATAGAGTATATATATCGGTGTTGGCCACACTCACACCAAGACATCTGTCCTAGTGTGCGACCTTGTGCGACCTTCGTAGTTTACTGACCTTATTTAGGTCAGTGGCCAACCTTATCGGTGCTTGCTTTGATGTAAAGTATTGAAAAGGGCTTTGTTGTTTGTTTGGCCGGCACCGTCCCGAAGACGGCGGCCCGCCAGGTCGCTGGTTATAAATTACTCTTTTATTATTGCCATCCTTTGTTAAGATAGCAGCTGGCTGGTACCACTTTGACATTGGTATGACTTTCCATGTCATTACAGGGCCTTTTTAATGGCATTTATCCATTTCTCCACTCTAATGCCTTCTGACACTACCTTTTAACCTCAAACTTTCTGGTGTCTGTCTCTACCTTATCCAACTATCACAGCTTAAGATATGCTTACCTTCCCTGGCCGACAGATTCCATCATCAGTAACCTTTTGGGGAAATCTTTCTATTTCTGCCAATCTTCAAAATTTTTTACAGAAAAATCCTTATCGATTTGCGATAATTCCCCCCCTCCCACAACTGAATATAAATATCTACATTTTTTAATTGTTCGAAAAAAAAAATAAATAAATATAAAGAACCAAAAAAAAAAAAATAAATAAATAAATAAATACATTTTTTACTCTTTATTTGACATCTTAAAAGTTTATTTACAATTCTTTATGATTAATATCATATTTATTTTATGATTATATCTGTATAAAAATTATTTTTTTTATAAACTATATAAAACAATTTAACTGTTTATTACAATATTTATTTAAAAATAAAAAAAAACAATATTATTACAGCTTTTATTCGTTAATTTTTGTTATTATTATTGTTAGGTGGTAATAACAACTAATTTTAATTGTTTATAATTATTAATTACTTACAATAACATCCATTTCTCTGTACAATTTTAAAAGATTACAATCATTTATTTTTTTATTTTTTTTTATATATATAACAAATTAGGTTTGTTGAATTAGGGAAATTTAATTTCCCATAATTTTTTGGGTAAAGTAAAATTAAAATTGGAAACACTGACATTAACATTCATGTCTGCTTTTTTAATTTTTTCTTTTAAAATACATTTCTATATTTGTATAAAACATTTAACAGCAAAATATTGAATTTAATACCACTGTTATATTTTTATTTTTATACAATATCATACAGGATATAAAAGCAGTGAGGATATTTTAAGGATTTTAAAAGCTGATGCTTTTTTTTGTTTGAATTTCCAGTTAAAATAATGGTTATGTTTTTTCTCTCAGAAAATATTGTTTATTTTGAAAATTTTATTCACTAATGTTTATTTAAAATTTATCTGACAATTAAATACAATAGATTTATTTCTCCAAAAATCTGCATTAAATTAGCAATTATTAAATAAAACATAGTGTGAGAAATTTTTACGTTTAGTTATAGAATGTATTGTAATATAATTTAACCACGACATCTAGGCGGATACTCCCAAACCATAAACAAAACGCTAAAAAAAAAAAAAATACAATTTTCCATTTTTCTGGGTAACTCTTTTTCACCTCCACCAATACATTCATATAATTAAAGTACTCGTAGAAGTCATGACGATAAATGCTCAATGTCCTTTCAAAATTAGCGCATTTGATATGAAAGTTATAGCAAGTAAGAGTGAGATTGTAGCAAAACTGAATTAATACTTTTGATGTATTTGATTCCGCAGAGCTGGAAAGTATTGGAGATATTTTCTATGATAGCCTGGTTCTTTTGTTTTTGTGGTCATCAACCATCATCAGGATGTTTTTTGTCAAAACAGTGTGATAACATAGACTTGCATAGATAACATAGCTCGGTGCAAATCTATGTTATCACCCTGATTTGACAAAAACATTTTGATGATGGTGTTATTATTATTATTATTATTATTATTATTATTCCGGGTGCCAATGGCGTGGGACCTAAGCCTATGTGGCTTTTATCCCCCCGATACCCCCCATATTCCATTAATTAGTCTCCCCTGGTAGCTTACCGGTTAGTCTGCAATATCCCAAGATATCCCTAAACGCTAACTCGCCCAGGCAATCTTGCGAGAGTGGTGCCCTACCAAATACGCGAAATCTAATACCAGTGAAACGGGGACACTGACATAAATAGTGGTACATCGTTTCCTTGACTCCATCGTCGCAGTTCTGACAAATAGGACTAGACGTTCTCCCTATGTTAAACTTGGGTGTCCAGTCACTACCCCCCACCAAGGTCCTCAGACTTGTCCTATTGAGGGACAGGAGATACTCCGAAATTCCCTGCTTACTTGCTTTTATAAATCTTTTAGCTTGGAGGCACCCCTGCGTATCCCCCAGCGTTTCTCCAAGACTCTCATCTCCCAAAGTCTAATCTGTTTATCGCGAAACGTCTTTGTGACGGCCAGGGCTGGTTCAGGACCACAAAATGGTAATGATGATCCCTCCCTAGCCAACTGATCCGCCTTCTGATTGCCCCCTATTCCCGCATGTCCGGGTATCCAATAGAGACGCACCTTACCCCTCCGAGCTAAAACATTGAGCCTTCTCCTACATTCTCCCACTAATTTTAGAACTCCACCATGGCTTACTCAAAGCCCTTAGTGCGGCCTGTCTATCAGAGAAGATGATGGGTGTAATAGGATCCGAAGAGAGGGATTCAAAGCAGAGAGAGAGAGAGAGACAGAGGGACAGGATCACTCTCCAGTTTAGGCCAGACTAGAATGGGAGAAACTGTTTAAATACAGCTGTGTCAGCCATAGGAGGGAGTCGACCGACAGTCTTGCAGCACAGTTCATACAGCAGTCACAACGCGTCATCAACCTTTCTCTTTACCTCTCACTACCATTTTATATATTTTAGTGCAAATTCCAGGCAGTTTATGCTACTTTTCTAATATACAGTGTTCAGCTTTATTTTTAGTTTATTTATCTGACTAACCCAACTTCTTTCCTTCTCAAACCATTATAATGGGCGAACGCCTGAAACCGGTTAATGACCACACAAAAAGAAGCTGGCTATCATGGAAACTATTTCTGATAATACTTTTGAATAGCAAGTTCTGGCATATAATTTATATACCAGATATTTGTGTCCGCTCTACAGGCAGTTATCTATCAAGACTATATTAGCAGTTCCTATTTCACTCCCAATGAACAATATTGAATTTCTACTTTTTCCATTTTTCTGTTTAGTAACGTGATTAATGTAACTGAATACAACATATCCTACTGTTTATTTTATATGAAATAATGTATTAATTACTCTAAAGATTGTTAATGGTTTAACTGCTCGTATCCTTTTGAGGTTTTCCTAAAGATCCACCGCCTTTCATGGAGGATATTTTCGTTTTTTTATGGTACATTTTTTTCATCCTATTGCATTATTTTTCTTAAAAAATTAATGATTTTATTCCAGTATATTTTGACTTTAGGATATTTATTTAATATTGTAAATTGGTTTCGTAATTATTATAAGTAATTATTTAAAAGAAAGGATATATTCTTGTAACAATTGATTGGCAATAGTTATAAAATAATTGAAACTATAATTATTGCAAAAAAGTCTTATGAAATATAATAAACTTATTATTATTTTTTATTATAATGGGATACGAATCATTAAAGATTCATAAGATCCGATGAGCGGTGAAGCACAATAAATGAATCAAAAGTTAGTTATTCCCTACCTAAGCCAGACTAGGAAGGGGACAGCTTGATTCATATAAATCAAGTGACAACAGCTCAGTTTAGAAGAGCTTACGACCAGTTAACAACCAGTCATCAACCTTCTATACCTTCTCATCCCTTAGTCAGTCTGTCTCTTTTTATATATTTCGCTACCTAACTTCTAATTTCTCTAAAATCCATTCTCTCTAAATATCACTCCTTCTCACATTCATTATATTATTATAAAGTATAGGTAAAGTGATTTTTTTTTTCTTTTTACGATCTTCACGTTCAAATACTTGAAGAAAATTGTACGTTTCTATGTATATATATAGGTAAAATATTTATGAAATGGATATAGAATAGAATTTTTAAAATAAATTTTATAAATAAATTAAATAGATGTATTATAGTTTACTAAATGGCGGTGAGGGGGAGTGCACTTTAATTTTTGTGTCTTAAAGCTATAACCTCTAATTGGACAATATTAATAGCAACAGAAATTATACATTCAATCATTAAAAAAAAAAGAAGTGGTTTCTGCACTATTTTAATAAGTTGACAGCTATTTCTAATAAAATCAATGAGATAAATAATGTAGAGATAAAACCTGTAGAGATAAAATAAAATAAAAAAAATCTGGTGTGAAACACTCACACAACTTTCTCTTACTCCAGTTCTCAAAATGATAATTGACAAATTTTATAGTTTGTGTACCAAATTTAATGAAATTCGTCGAAAACTGAAAAAACTGTTCAGTAAAAGCGCACTTCCGGTTTACTAATTTTCTTGAAACTTGGAATTTCAGCCATCCATTTATTTCTAACTAATTATGTTTGGATGATAGAATTGTATAATCAACTAGGATAGCACTTTAGATGAAAATCTAAACCCACCCCTCCCCTAAAAGTGCCCTTTAAAAGAATTTTCCCAGAGAAATGTTTTAGATAAAAGTTGTAGATCTTTGCATGTTTAGTTTATATACGAAGTTTCATAAAAATCGTCGAGCCATTTTTGAGAAAATTTTGAAAAAGTGAATAAATCATTTAGTAAAGTGGTAAAGTAAACGCACTTCCGGTTATCCGATTTTTTCAAACTCGGAATTTCAACAACATATTTAATTCTAATTAACATTATTTAGATGACAGAATTGTCTAATAAACTGAAATAGCACTTTAGATGAAAAACCTAACCCCACCCCTCCCCCAAAAGTGCCCTTTGCATTTTCCCGGAGAAATGTTTCAAATAAAAGTTGTAGCTCTTTGTATGTGTGGTTGATGTTTAAGTTTAAAGAAAATCGTCGGAGCCATTTTTGAGAAAATCGCAAAAAAGTAAAAAATCTAACTAGTAAAGTGGTACTTCCGGTTGAGGAATTTTGACAGATAACGTACTGTCAGATCCACGGTGATGCCTAAACGGAATATCAAGTTTTAACTTTCTACGGTTTTTCGTTTTTGAGCTATGCTGTTCACCATACATTACACACACAAACACACACACACACACACACGGACACACACACACACACAGACATTGCTAAAAACCACTTTTTTGGACTCAGGGGACCTCAAAACGGATATTTCCGGTGAAAACTCGATATTGAAAATTTGACACGATTACAATACTTCCTCTTACTAGGAGTAAGAGAAAGTAAAAATGACAGAGTTGCCACTTTTCAACTAAATAAATTTTAAGATTTGAATAATATTACTAAAATATTTAAAAAAAATTAAAGTAAATTAGAAACCTTTTTGCTCTAACAGTTACAAATTAAATTAAATTTAGAAAATATTAATTTATAATTGTGCTAAATTTAAACCTTTCTGAAGGTAACCTTCTCTTTTCAATGGACAATATTCCTCTTAGTGGTTTACTCTTCTTCATGTTTTACCAGTTTTTTATATCCTTTTTTTTTAAAAAATGGTTTTACTGTTGTATTACTTTTGTATAAAATTTAATATTTAAGCAAGAGTGAAGTACTTTAACGTCGCTCGTTCAAAGTGCCACCACATTCGCTTGCATTTGTGGACTCGAGTAAGTAAAACTTGCATTTCACTCTATTGTCAAATAAATAATTAACATTCATTAGTGACTAAATAATCGATATCTAGCGCATAACAATCTAAAAATAGTCTTACTTTTTCTCCACGTGGGTAAGAAAGACGTCAAAGCGTGATATTTGAATATAATTTGCTACATTTGGAATTGGATTTCGACAACAAACTGTCAAAAAAGGAAAGAAGATTTGTATAAACATTAAAAGTAAAACAATATTGTGCTACTTGCTATCGAATCGCGTTAATAAGAGACTTTCTTTGTGAAGGATAATATTTTTTTTTATATAGATAATAGTTTTGAACTCTAATTCAAAAAGAATTATCTAGGAATTACTAATAGGCAAAGATTGGTAAAAATTTTTAAACATCCATAAACAAAGATAAAAATAGTGAAACAGTAAAGTTTGCTAAAAGGGGTGATTCGATGTCATCCATTATATGGTTAGTTGGAAAAGTGTTTAAAGGGTAAGTAAAAACTTACCGTCAGAAATGGTACAATGCAAAAAGAAAGACGTTAACCTGGTTAGAAAACATTCGTATTACAAAAGATATTGTGTGAGGTAGGTGAACAATAACACTGTTACTGGAGTTTCATACAATTCTACTTGGCAGGAGCAATACTTTTGTAATAATAGAGGATCTTCTAAAACTTTCTTCAGTACTTCACCACCTACAATACTATCTGTTTAAATTCATTCTTCACTGTTTGTACATTTTGAAGAAATTTTTTTGTATTTACTTTATTTCTAATTATTTTATTTTTTGTTTTTAAGAAAGCCGATAGCGCTGTTTATTTTTTGAAATTATCTGGCTAGAAGATTTGTTACATGTGCACTTCCATCATTAGTTAATTTTGCGTAACAGCCTACGATGTAATGACATGGCAAGGTCATAGCAATGTCAAACCTTCACAAGACATAACAAAAGAAAGAATAATATATAATTAGTGGCCTAGCCGGCCGCTGTCTTCAAAACAAGGCCGCGGCCAAACAAACAAAACCAAGGGTCAATACTTTACATCAAAGCAAGCACCGATAAGCTGGCCACTGACCTAAATCGCTGGTCACCGAACTAACCAAGGTCGCACAAGGTCGCCCACTAGGACAGATGTCTTGGTGTGAGTGTTGCTAACACTGATATAAACTTCGCCCCATTGGAAGAGGGGATGATTATACTTCAGTACGTCTTCAAGATCATTATACGAGCAGCAGTTCCGCGTCCCTATACAGTTTTTATTTATACTTATTTCCTTCGTTGTGCATCTTACTTCATTTATTTTAATCATTCTAAATTATTAGTTATTTATCTCCTATTTATTTCTAAGTATTTCTTGTTAATAATTACCATCACTCACGTTTAAATTATTGTACAAATACAGTCTATTTTTATAAATTCAGTGTTAATAATTCGAGCAGTAACTTCCAAAAATCTCTAAACTAACTTCCGCCCTCTTCAAGACATCTACTACATACCTCAGGAATCACAATAAACGATTCCACTACACGTGTTTGCTAGTATAATGGATGAGTTAGGTGGAGAGAATTTGTCTGGTTGATGAAATAAGAAGACAGGGTTAACACTGGTTAACTATGTAAATAATAATAATATTGAGACACAGTCTGCCTGGACTTTTACACTTGTAATGATACTGTATGGTGGAGTGGAAAATGGGTAATGACACGTAGTGATTGGCTGTATGATCTCAGTAGTATGAACTGTATTGAACTGTCTATCTCTGGACTGTCCGTCGCTCTATATATATATGTGTCTCCCACTCCAATCCGAGAGAGTGTTTGGGTTCGTTTCTCTTCACTTTACTCACTTTGGTTGCTGTTACACTAGCCACAAGACTAAGGACAGTGTCTAACTTCCTTTAATTTATTGATTATAAATTAAATTAATGTTTATATACGTCAAAAGAAATTTCTAGCAGTAAGAATGGGGGGGAAAAAAATCAAGGAACCATAATAAGAGAATGGTCTCCATAATATTATAACGGAAAGAAGTATTTAAGGGATTGTAATTAAACCAGTTGTTTCAATTGATTTAAGCAATTTATAATATTGTTACGTCATAGTCCTAGTAACATGTCTCGGCTAACCCTAATTAGTTAGGTCTAGCATACATAATAAATAAGTATCTAGTTTCTTTATTAGCTTAACAAGAGTAAAACATGAAACATATATGATTCCAAAAATCAACATTTTGGCCAGCTTGTTACAATATCATAAACATTGTATACAATACCTAAATGAATAAGGCTAGTTTATATTTAGGTAAGAAATTAAATTTGAAATTACTAATGTTAAAATGGTTTTCAAATTGTCGGGCCTTAAAATTATAATAAGATCTTTATATGGCAATGACAAGAAGAGTTTTTTAAAGAAAAAAAGAATTCTTTGTTAATCTACGTTTCGGATACCATTGAGGTGCCATTCTTCAGGAGCTCTGAAAAATTTATTAGATAAAAGATTTATTAATGTCCAATACGATGGTAGTACCTAAACGGAATCCCAAGCTTGAGCTTCCTCTAACTTTTCATTTCCGGGATATTCTCTTTAAACACTCACACACAGACCAATTTTTGTACAGATCATCTTTTTCTAAAAATATTTTTTTTTCGTATTCAGGGGATTCCCCCCCCCAAACTTGAATTTCCGGTGGAAATTCATTTTCGAAAACTGGCACGATCGCAATACTTCCTCTTATTCTGAGTAAGAGAGACTAATAAGGAACAAATAAGACATAAAGATTACCGTACGGTGTTAGAAGGGAGAGCAAAATAATAATAAAGAATAAATATCAGGAGTAATAAATAATTTTGTAGTCTACCTTGTAATAAAATAGAAACATTTGAATACATAATTGAAATAAAGTTAGGCATGAATACAGAAAAGGTTCCTCCCTTCGTTAAAAAACTCTATATTTAATATTTAAAAAAATCTATATTTATGTTTATAAAACAATATTATTCATCCAATTTATTACTTTATCTTACTCCTAGTTAGAGGAAGTATTGTAATCGTGTCAAATTTTCGATATCAAGTTTTCACCGGAAATATCCATTTTGAGGTCCCCTGAGTCCAAAAAAGTGGTAGCAAATGGTCTGTGTGTGTGTTTGTATATGTGAACAGTATAGCTCAAACACGAAAAACCGTAGAAAGTTGAAACTTGATATTCCGTTTAGGTATCACCATGGCGTCTGACAGTACGTTATCTGTCAAAATTCCTCAACCGGAAGCACCACTTTACGTGTTTTTTTTTTTTTGTTTTTTTTTACTTTTTTACGTTTTTCTCAAAAATGGCTCAGATAATTTTCTTCAAATTTGGTATATCAACTACACATACAAAGTGCTACAACTTTTTATTTGAAATGTTTCTCTGGGAAAATTCATTTAAGTGCAATTATGGTGTAGGGGGTGTTAGGTTTACATCTAAAGTGCTATTTCAGTTTATTAAACAATACTATCATCAAAATAATGTTATTTAGAATTAAATATGTTGTTGAAATTCCGAGTTTGAAAAAAATCGGATGACCGTAAAAATGCGTTTACTTTACCATTTTACTAAATGATTTTTCCACTTTTTCGCGATTTTCTCAAAAATGGCTCAGACGATTTTCTTGAAATGTATTATATAAACTAAACATTCAACGATCTATAACTTTTATTTAAAACATTCCTCTAGGAAAATTTATTTAATGGCACTTTTAGGGGAGCGGTGGGCTTATGTTTTTCTCTAAGTTGCTGTCATAGTTGATTATACAATTCTATCATCCAAACAGAATTAATTAGAAACAAATGGATGGGCAAAATTCCAAGTTTCAAGGAAATTAGTTAACCGGAACTGCGCTATTATTGAACAGTTTTTTTCAGTTTTCGTCGAATTTCATTAAATTTGGTACACAAACTATAAAATTTGTCAATTATAATTTTGAGAACTGGAGTGAGAGAAAGTTGGGTGTGAGTGTTTCACACCAGATTTTTTTATTTTAGTAAGTTGGCTATATATTTCTTTTTTTTTTTTACTACTTATAGTTAGCAATTAATCTTTAACAAAGAAATATTATACAACGAAACTTATAACCGGATGAGAGATCACATTTCATATTTATTAATTTAGAAGTTTTACAGTCAACATTGACTGATGCCAAAATAATGGCCCAAATTAATGACTGCATGGGATTATTCTTGCAAAAACAAGTACAACCCTGTGTTTTTATGTATACTCGTATAATGTGGGAGCAATGCAAATCATTGATTTTCAATAAAGTTGGTGATTGGCTAAAATAATAAAAAATTAATAACAATGTCATCCATTATGTATTATATAATGTAATATTGGACAAATTCAAGAGTTTTAACCAAAAAAAAAATCAGCTGTAATAAAATAATCATAAAATAAATATCAAATATGAGAAATATGGCGTCACTATTTTTGTATGATGGATTGTATTTTGGTGAGGGGATTATTAAAAAGCTATCTAAGGGTACAAACACACAGACAGCGATGCGAAGGGCGCCACTTGACGCGATGCGGCTATACACGACATGGAACCACATAGAGGGCGGTGCGGCGCGGTGCGACATGGAACTAGAACCAATAAAGTGTAGCTAGTTTGCGCTATGGGACAATCCTTTATTTAAATTAAAAACTTTGCAATGTAGGTTAAAAGGGAATGGATAAATGAGGTATGTGATGGGAGGGAAGTGTACGGAGAGTACCACCATTTATTTCCCATATTAAGGGAGAATGAGGCATAAGTAACTATTAGTTCTCTGTACCTGTGATGTATATGTTTTGATTGCCAAAACGGTTCTCGTGAGAAAACTTCATTAATTAATAACTCAACATCCATCTCGGCTACTGTACACACTACTGTTGTCTCTTCTAGTCGCTTGTAAAAATCAAACTGATTTGTTTCAGAGGTTTTCGCGCCAGATCGCGTAACGTCGCTTCGCTTCGCCTCGCGGTCTGTGTATTTTATGCTATATGTTCACATGATTTGTTACCTTCGCTCATAGTCGCGTCGCATCGCATCGTGTCGCGTCGCTATCTGTGTGTTTGTACCCTTAGTTATATCTTTAATTGTAGCAGAAACTTTTGCCTATCCACAATTTTTGAAGATTCTGGATCGACTAGTTGATTCCAAGATTAAATTATGATTTTTTTGTTTCCCGATTCGAAATGAATCCTGGAAATTTATTGGTAAATATTGTCAAGGTAAATCCATTTGTATCAAGATAAATGTTTCCACATTTATGAAAAAAAACAAAACAAAATGGAGCAAAACCATGGAGACATTAGCAATGGCACGGGGCCTCCTTTAATCCTAATTGGCTGACATACTTTACTCATGAGATAATGTCTTTCAATTAATATGGCCCATGTCCATTTCGTTTTCTAATAATCAGGAAAAAATCATAGCTTTAAGAATTCATAGGATGCTGAGGAGGTCCCCGTGTTCATTTTTTGCAAACCAATCAAGTTTTTTGAAGCGCAAATTAAATTGGTAGAAATCTGTTTATTTTTAGTAGTATCTCACAAAAATAGAATTATCCCAAAGATGTTCGGCTGTGTTTTGGTGGCGTCGCATTGAAGCAAAAATTATTGGACTGTTGCATAAGTTGCTATGCATGCACTTAGTACTAATTCATGTGTTTCTTCATTTCCAAATTAGTTTGAAATTATTCCAAATGACTGGAAGAATTTTATCTCCTACTAAGGATATGCTTCTAGATTCTGTACCAATTCAAATGGAACTCAGTAATCAGCGATCGATAGGCACCGAAAGTTAGCCGCCTATCTCACCTTTGGTTCCAAATCTGTTTTTTCACATGTCGCTGGAACTTTTGCTTAGGTAAAGCATGAAGCGTCACACCATTCAGCTTACATGAAGAGCTGTCTTGTTTTTGGCAGACGACAATACTATTAAAGTCAAAAAAACAGGCAGTAAAAAAAAAAATATTGGTAGTCAAAAAAAATATTTAAGTATGGCCAAAAATGACGTAATATCTCTGCGGAATGAAATTTTGTGATGTAGGACTAGAAAATACTTACTCATCTTAACAGAGATTGCTTTCAAATTCAGGACAGAAAAAAGAGTATCTGTGATAGAAATTTCGGTAATTCATTCTTAAGATAGGCAAGTCCAATTAAATCGGACAAAGTTAAATTTTAGATGGATCGAATTCATGACTGGATTTCTCTGATCTAAGACTAGCTTTGTCTTTTATTGTTTTTTTGAGCGACAGTCTCCATAATATTTCATCTGATTCACTTCTGTTTGTTAGCAACAGGATTGTTGATGGTGGTGTTAGACTGAGTGGAAAAATGTCAACATTAACAAGAAAGTGCACTTGCACTACTCAAAAAAATTCTTACAATCTCCGCCCCCGCCGCCCCCGTCAACATATGTGTCAAATGCATTCAACCTTTTTACATTGTGTTTTTATTTACAGAGATGTCTGCATTCAACAAGATTGTTAACCAAACATTTTTTATACTAGATTTTGCGCCTGTATTTACTGAATTCTAAAATCACATAAAATTGCTATATAAGAGTTAATATTTGTTCTAGTTTTGAAACCAATGTTTATGCAAACAGTCAGAATATCACTCACATAACTATGTTGGCTGCAAATAACTCCAGTGATATAAAAGTGTTTTTTTTTTAAGTTTTCTTTTTATCTCTAAATATGGAGTAAAATGTTATAATTAAAGAAAAATAAGCAAAGGATTATTTAGAAAATACATCACTTCTGCTTAGCACGATATAGAACCTTCCCCTTGCAAAAGCTTTCATACCTTCACTATACCTATTTAGTGTAATACAAAATTACTATTACACAATTCTTCATGTAATAATTTAAAAAAAGAAATATTCTAAAAAATAAATCATTTTGATAACATCCCCAACATTTATCAGAACAGAATTTTTGTTTGCTTTATTTTCTCAAATATTTCGTTCTATTTTTCGTCTATTTTCGTCCAAAAGCGGTTGCATTTTTTGGGGTCATATATATATTTTTTTTAATTTGACAAAATTCGGAAAAGCTTCTTCAAAATTAAAAAAAAATAGATGATGAAATTATAAAAATAACACTAAAAATAAAAAGAAAAAAAAAGAAAACGGTTCCACAGCTACCACAGAGTGCTACAATTATTATTATTTGTCAGTGGAGAGGAGTAAACCCTGCACTATCTAAAACCTCCATGGGCCCATATAGCTGTCCCCAAAAGATTAAATAACAACCACCGGATCTGGAATAAAAGTCCGGACCCTGGTTTCAACCATAGTCTTAAAAAGGACATAGCCTAAGCTCTTCCACCGACAGTCCTGTTCCGGCCAAATATCCTGAACCTCATTTCCTCACAGCCCAAACAATCCGTCATGAGAAGTATGGATGTTTTCTCCTCCGTCTCGTAAAACTTACAAAAAGGGGTCCGGCATGACCTCCAGTGTCTCCTTAAGCCACAATACGCAGTGAGGAAACCAACCAGATGCCTGAGAGAGTTCCGGGAAAAACACAGCAACATCTCACTAATAGCCCTGTCCGGGACCTCCGATGAGCATCTTGGACTGTCGACAACCAACTGTGCTCATCCATAAAGATGAATGCTGTGAAGCTATCCATAACTGGAAGCCTGACAGAGCTGTGGCAGAATAGCAGGCTCGGGACCAAAAAAGGGTATCAGGAGCCTAATTTAGCAAACCTATCCACCTCCTCATTCCAAAAAAAAAATCCCATATGACCTGATACTCAGACTAGAAGCATTTCCTTGGAACAAATAAGCTCTCCAGTCTTTTAGAACATTCTTGCACCAACCTGGATATGAAGACACATAAACTCAGCGCCTTCAGCGCATCTTGACTGTCCGAGTAGATGCAAACATCTTTTAAGTTAGTGTTACATAATCTCTCATCCAAGGGCTATAAACGAAACACACACAATATAATTTGCAGTACGGAAAGTAGATTTCCATCGCTAATAATATACTATGATTAAATCTTTGTAAAAAAAAAAACAATATAACCAAATCTAAGACTCAGAAAATGACAGAAAAGAAGATGCAAGTTATGCAACCGCTGCACCATTTTGCCCCACCAAAAACAAGCAGCGTTTGTTAGTGCTTTGCCACTAAATTGCTTCTTCAGTAAAATTTATGGTGCTAGTATCTAATTAACTGGATGTGAGATTCTTGAGTTTTTGGAGTGGGTAGGAAAATGAAATCCTCAAATCCCAAAGAGTCGTTTAACAAACAAAAAAAAAATTAAAGAATAAATAAATAATTTTTTACTTGATATCCTTATACAATATTTTATTAAATAAGTAGGGAAGGGATTAGCTCAGTGGTAGCGCGCTGGACTAGCAACGTGGAGATCACGGGTTCGAATCCAGCCGTGCTGCCCTTAGATTTTCTCTTCCTAGGAGCCCCTACAGCTCACTGTCCGGTGATGGACAGTGTTGTCTGTAACGGGAGAACACTGTCCGGAGGCCGGCAGTGCACTGAGAAGGCTCCGGGCGCAAATAACTACAGATGTTGAGACGCCTTAAATTTAAAAAAAAAAAAAAAAAAAATTAAATAAGAGATATGATAAGTTGAATAGAGAGAATAAGAGAGTTGATATGTGCAACAAAATAGTAATTGATCAAATGTGTCTCTCGATTTATAGAAATGAAAACAGTTTAACAGGCATTGTTAAGTCTAAAATGTTAGAATAATTAACTGATAATGAGGCAATTAATATTGCTCATTTACATTTATAAACATGCAATTGATAATATAAACATAAATCTTGCAAGAGATAATATGATAAGAAAATTCATTACAATTTTAGATCTTCATTATTATTTGATTTTTCCTCTCATGTCTTTCCATGAGCCATGTCCATGTCTTTTCCATTTGCTTTTCTTTCAATGGAAAATGCAAAAATAATTTTTATTATTTTGCCACGTTGACTTCACATTTTGCGTTCTATCACAGAAAATGCAAACAATTTTTACTGTTAAAAGGATTTATTTACGTTCACTAATTAAGAAAGGACAAACTATTGTTTGTTTAACTAGAGAATAGAGCTAATGAGAACAAATCATTTTAGTTTACCTTTAGAATTCCTAATGTAAATATAAATAGAACTTTGGATGAGATACGTTAATAATGTATAAAATTAAAATTGTTTTATAAAAAGGAATAGGCTTATAAAACAATTCGATTTAAAGCAAAAAATTATCTATCTTCAAGAAAAAATATTATTAATTTTAGTTAAAATTAGACAAAACAAAGTATAGGGTACCGTTAAAGTTGTTACACAAATAAATAAGTCGAGCATGGGAAGATAAAATGTCATATATGTATTCAAACCGTTACAAATATATACATATTCCTGTTGTGGTGAGGGGATTTCCTCTTTATGAATATTTAGTCAGATAGTGGCTGATAGTACGCTAGGTTAGTAACGTTTATATATTCCTTTCATTTTTAGTCTTGTATAAAGATTCTAGGTCAGGTGTTTGTCTTTTTAGTGTCCTAGAAACTTCACCTCTTTTTCAAGGTATGGTAATAAGGATGTGACCAGATGAACTTGGTTGGGGGGGGGGGGGTGGGGCAAATGTCACACTTCACATGAAAGTGTATTTAAGCTTGTTCTCTACCTGTAATTCCATTGCTCTAGTGATTGTAAATGTTGCTGTAAGTTACATAATGTTTGTCCGCAAGGGAGTATCTGTTGCATGCATTACTTGGGGTGTAGCAACCCACGGGTTTACCACAGCTCACTACTTCATGCACGTCACATCACAACAGTCCACATACACTTAAACTACATATACTCTACACTTTATATAAAAGGCAAAAACGCAGTACACAAACTAAGGTCTCCGTCTCGAATTAATTGGCGATGCGAAGGAAGAAGCTTGCAAAAGAGCTTCAGGATGTGGGGGTTTGCGATCCGGAAAACAAGAGAGCCGAAGACACTAAAGCATTTTTGGGCGGTCTACACGCATATGTTAGAAGTATTTTAGAATATGTGTTCACTGGTGTTAACCCATATAAGAGACGTCTGATAGACTGGCATCTATACAAGGGCGATTTGTCAAATATTACATAAGGAAGTTCCCCTAGTTAAATAGACATTGATTCCTTAGAAATAAGGGATTGAAGCTGATCTGTTATTCCTTTAAAATGATCAATAATACAAATCGACTGTTCTGACTTCTGGCTGACATCCCCTTCAATGTATCTCCCATCCACTTAAGTCATTCGTATAGGTTTGCAGTTCGCATCATAGCACAACTATTTTTTTCACATGAACATTCTTGTCAGGAATATGCCGGGAATGGAATGCACACATCAAGATAATTTGGACTTCTCCAGTGAAATTGTCTATTTTCAAAACATTTTTAACTGAAATTAAATGAAGTTTGCCTCTCTTTTGTAAACTAATTATGTTCTATATATATTATATTTTTATTGATTACATCTCTGTTATCTATATTGTTGTGTTTTAAATGTTACTGCTTGACTTACATTATTTATTTTAATATACAAATTTAATTATGTTATGACTCAACCATATGTCATAGGCTGTTTGTTGATAAAATATATAAATACGAAGGGAAGGGTTAATTCAGTGGTAGCACGCTGGACTAGCAACGCGGAGGTCCCGCGTTTGAATTTAGCACGCGGGCCTTAGATTTTTTTCTTCCTAGGCCTCTACACTCCACTGTCCGTTGATAGGCAGTGTTTCTGATCTAGAAAACGCTGTTTGGAGGCCGGCTGCTGAGCTTGCAGAAGGCTCCGGAGAAACACTAGATCTTTCTGGTCGCAGTATGTAATAATCCCCCTCGACTAGAATCTACGATCCACATATGCTTAGAGCCAGATAGAATGAAAGTAAATGATAGTATTGTAAGTACTCGGAAAAAAAAAAAATCTAGCCCGTGCTTCTTTTTACAATTAAATAAAACTTTATTGCAGAATTCCAATTTAATTGTAGTTAAAGTTTAAAATAAGATAAATTTAAATGAAAAATGTTTATATTATGATGGATGCCAGAAATAGAAAAATATATTTAATTTGAAATATCAAAAAATCAAGAAAAAAATGTAACAGTCCTTTGCAAAAGGACCTATTCACGTAGAAGATCACTATTGCTTTTAGAGTTCATGAACTTGTAGCAATTGTTTGCCCGTCTTCTCACAGGGGAGATTTGAACGAATAATTATTAAAGCATTCCTTCAAGAGAGTCTGAAAGAGATACCGAAGTAGAACATTCAGGAATCAGTGCCAGATATAAGTTAAAACATAAGAGTTTATTCCAACTAAATTTCTGTAAATTAATAAGCATATTGCTGTGTTATTGAATAGCATTTAAATATCTTTAAAGAATCATATTTAATTTAAGCTCTCAGTGTTTTCTTAATTATTCTTATTACCTTCTCTCTCTTAAAACTTACAAACACAAGCCCTTTACAAAACCGCTCGCGCTACCAAGCTACACCACTACACTACAACAACAACACACCAAACACATTTCAATATTTATTTTCTGTGGTAGACGTGTGAGAGAAGAAGATAAATAGAGAGATGAATTTAGGAAAAGAATAAATAATGAACTTGTTAGATATACTGACCACTAATATAATGAATAGAAATTAAAAACTGCAAGGACTTTTACACTATTAAATGATATTTGATAATAAGGTAGCGGAGAGAATAATTAAGAGAGAGATTAGACTGGCTGAGTATTGTGAAATATATAGAATGATGTTGACTGATTAGTGTCGATTATTGTTCTCCCTTAGGGCTAGCTTGCCTCTATTTATATGGAATTCTCCCTCCCCAGTTTGACCTAGGTAGGGAGTAATTTAGGTACTTTGGATCCCCATGAATTTTAATGATTCGGATCCCATTATATTTCCTATAATTAAAATGTATATGATAATAAAGAACAGGGTTGGCCAAAGAAAAGTTGAACAATAAAATGACAGTTTTTACAGGTGCTAATGACCTCAGTAGCTGATTTTCTTTTGAGCCCACATTAAAAAAAATAAACAAAAAAAAAAAAAATAGGCAAATAAACTAGAATGAAGAAACACTGTTATCAAATCAGTAAGAAAACAAAACAAAAACCAATTTAATTCAAACATCAATTTACTATCAGAATACAAGCAGTTTCAAAAAATTAAATAAATAAATAAAAGACCATTTATTCTGAAATGGAATATTCTATTAAATTGCTTTTTGCAATCAAATACTAAGAATAAATTAAGAAACAGTAATCATGTTATTAGATAAACTCTTTTAAGATGGGTTAAAAACAGCTTATTTCGCCAAAATTTTAATAGTATTGTGTATTGAAATAAAAGCAATTATCTTTAAATGTCAATTGTTATAATGTTTTGTGTGAGTGTGTTTGTTTGTTTGGAAGAAATAAAACTACGATTTCTTAATTTCCTTTAACAATGACTAATATTTTATTTATTCTGAGAGACAAATAAACTTAATTAAAAATTTAAGGAGATTGCCTGTTTAGTTTATTCATTTATATACCTTTTTCAATTTAATTTATTTTTCAAACGTTATCTTTTATTTTATTTTGACTAACATTGAATAATTTTTATATATTAAAAGAAATTAAAAACCACTAGGCCATTAAACATATAAACATTTATCCCATATAGTAATAAAAAAAAAACAAAAACAAAATACATATTGTCTCTTATTTTGATATTATTTATTTATATAATTGGCTCTTTTTAATTGTGTTGTTAAACTGCTCCAAAAATAATAAACAATTATTTTTACAGATTTCTTTTGAAGTAAAAATTGGGGCAATTAATTAAAAAAAATTCTCTCATAACTGTAATAGATTATATACAATCTTCAACATATTCTGAAAATTTCAGAACAAAATATAACACAGAATATTGTTTTTATATATAAAATACAAAGTTTGAATTATTAATTTAATTTTATTATTATATGAGCCCTTTATTCTTTGTCCAAATCATAATTAAATTTAATGGAGAATATTTTTATCTAATTGATTCGTTGTCTTAAAATCACTAGTGTTCAGAGAATTCTTGAATGATTTAATTAAGGATTTTCGTCTCAGCTAGTTAAAAGTGGTGCCCCGTTATTCGAGGGTTACTGACCGGTACCAGCATATTATTAAGCTAAGCATAGAGTCTCACAAAGTATTTTGGTAAAATTAACTTCTAATTAATTTACACTGGCATTTCATTATTCATATCACTATGAGTTATTTGCTTTTACTGATTTATTTATTTTCTTTCCTTCTTCCTTTCAGTGTAGAGGAATGGTTTTGTTACACTGTACAACGTGGCTCTTAAGGACGTTCCGGCTTTGCACATTGGGTGGCACTGTAAAAACCAGAAATCAGTACTTTCTATAACAGGTACTTTACACAATATACGATTAGAATTTCAGTACATGATGAAATTGCAGTTTCTTGAAGAAGCTAAACAAGACCAAAGAATTTTATTTTCCATTTGCAACCATCAAATTATTCTTCTTGGAAGCCATGAAATAACCAAATACACATCGCAACTGAACATTATTGAGAAGGAATGAGATGCAAATAGCAATCTTCAAAACTTGTGCTCAAATCTTCATAAGATAAAGAAGAAACGAGCTCATCGTTCTTATTCATTTTATTACAACGATAAAGTCAAGAATTTGTATATTGTAAACATGTACATAAATTAAATATGTTTTAAATAATATGACCATGATTTTTTTTTTTTAGTTATTAATTATAAGCCCCTTGAAACTGTGTGTATATTTTTTAAAAATTTATTATACAAAGGAGCCGTCGTGATTTATCTTCAGATTAATGGTGGATATCAGCTCATTTGTCAACCACTGGTTGAGGAGGATTTGCCAAATAATCGCAATCCTCCTCTATCCTCATTGACTTGGGGCTTTGTTAAAAAAATGTCGTGCCAATTATCCGGATGCATTCCATTACTTTCTGTGATCAGTAATTATTCTTCCTCCCGGTATCTTTATTTTTATATCTGGCTCATTTTGAATGCTCGTAACACTGTGCTTTTTTTTTTTTGATGTCCATTCCAACTCAATTGGACAAATATATTGTGTAAAAACAAGATATTTTACCCAAAACTACTAAATAAATACATAAAATCTACAAATTACTACTGGATTATCTCACTATACGATTTCTGGGTAGAGGCAAATAATCGTGCGCGATTATAATTTCTTCTAATATTTTTTTTTGCTTTTTGTATACTATCCAATTAAAAAGGTGTACACAGCTTTTCAAAATAAATGTACCTAATTACTTTATTATTTTTGTTATAGTTTTAGATAGCAAGATAGTGATGCGAACTTAAAATCGACTACAAACCTTCCTATAAGAAAATAATTTATTTTTTCAATTTTTAACCAGCTAAGTGATTGTTTTTATTTTTGGTGGGGGGGAAGCTCCAACGGTTTTATATGGAAAGAAGATCGCAGAAAAGCGGACGCTATGGCAATGTTCCTGTAATCATAGTCTTGTAAGTAGTTAAACATGAACAATTCGTATCTAAGAAAATAAATTAAAGTGCAATCATGATAAATAAAATGTTTGATAGTTACCAAGGCAATTTCTAATCCAAATTTTCTACTTCTTATCTAATGGGGATGGATTCTTAGGGTTGGATTCTTAGCCATCTACTATTTGTGCTTTTATACGTATTTAATTGCAAATTAAAATTTTATTTTGCCTTCTGGTAAAGAAGCAATTTAGTCTCTTTCTTAGTTTTCTACCGTAGGTGGGGCACTTTGTGATCGGGGACATTATTTATTACACTCTATACTGTGATGGTACCAGTTTAATTACTGTTTTAACAAGTCCACTCGTAGATACTTAAACACAGATATCATCACATCATCTCGTTCTATGTATCATCTTCAACTTTATACCGAACTGCTTTTTTCAAGCCTTTTGTTTGCAATAGTATAATTGAGAAACTATATGCAAATTTTACCGGTATGCATGGTACATGAAAAGATGGTCTTTAAAGTAAGTTATTTGAGCGTTATGAATAATTCATGTAGTGAGAAGAATGTCATTAATCAGCAACAATGCTAAAAATGAAAATAAAAAGTGTTTGATCTTTATATCAAACAAACCAAATGGTATACAATGGCGGCACCTTCTTACCCCCAAAATTCCCTTCCTCCTTAACTAACGGAGGTTAGAGTCCATTCCGCCTACACTTTGTGCTTGTCGCAATTTTCCAACGGTTTATATGTATATGTTTTTTTTTTTTTTTTCAATCCTCTTTTACTTAGTTTTTAGTAATTTTTTAACTTCTCCATATTTTGTGCATCTATGAATATTTAACTATTTTGTCTCGCTTCTATTATTGCTACAGTTAATTATTCAACCCTTTTTTTGGTCTTCTTTTTGGTTTCTATGTTATGTCCTCACACATACTAATACACATTTTACACGTATCTTCGTTTAGAGTTTTCAACCTTTATCAGGTTTCTCGTGTTTCTGCACTTCGTCTCTTTAAGAGATGAGTTAATCTTTACGTTTTCTTAATTGTTATTTTCTTTTTCATTTTCATTTTATTCTATAAATTTCATCTTTTCCACCACACCTGTTTACGCAACTTTGGAGTGTGAATTTCAGGCTCAGCCAGTTATCATCATTTCCGCAACTGTTTTTTTCGTTTTTTTTTTTTTTCTGCATTTATTTATATGGAGTTTTGGCTTAAATATAAAAAGATATTTTATTTTATGATTCAATATAGCTGGAAATTTCTGAATATGTTGAAATAAATATCTAATCTATTGCGAACAAAAAATATTTAAATAATTAGAACATATTTATTCAAAGATTAATACAATCAAATGGTAATATAGTTTGTTTTTTTTTTCTTTCTTTGAGCAGGTATTAAACATTTGGAATTTAAATAAAAAAAAGTTTTTAAAACATAAAGGAAGACGAAAATTAGGGCAATTAAAGCCATAAAATGATCTCCCACTCCTAACAAAACAAAAAAGCCATCAAATTTTGATATATATATATAATTTTGTAATCTTATTTACAAGTTATATTTACAATTATTATATAAAGTTTGAATGATATATTTATGGTTTTTTTTTTCTTTATTATTTGATTTTTTTTTTTTTTTTTAAATGGAGGTTTTTATTATGGTTGTTTCTTAGGGACTAAGAATTATAATTGCTGGAATTGAAATTTTGTTAACGTTTTTGTTGTAATTCAAAATTGATGCATTACAATAAATAAATTTCAATCTTCCAGTGTTTTCCCAAAGGACAGGAACAATAAATTTATACTTGAGTGTCCATTTTTTTTTTTTTTTTTTTTTTGTTCCTGTTTAAACATTGTCCATTTATTGTTTATTTGATGTATTTTTTTAGGTGGATCAACTTTGAAGAAGATGAATTAATGCTGTTAAACATAGTAATACAATTCCAGAATTCCGTTGCCATGCTGTACCATGTTGCATTGCAGCTGGTGTTTCTCCTGTAAAAAAAAAAAAAAGAAAAAAGAAAAATCAGTAAACAAGAAAAACAAAACTTAATTATACATTTTCAGACAAAAATCTGGTGTATAATAGATTCACGGCTTTCTCTTACAGCAGTTAATACAATTACATAATTGATACATTTTTTTTTTAAAAAACTTCTCAGGCTTGATGCAAAATTACCAAGGAGTACATTTCTCTTACATTCTTGTAAATTATTGTATTAGTCGAGAGGCTTCGTCCATGATTAATAATTTATTTTTATATTTTTTTTCCATATTCTTATTTTATGCTGAAAATGTAACTCAAAGAGTCTTGTCAGTATTGAATTATTTATTTAAATATGATGTCGATTGTATGGTAGCCTCAGTATATGAGAGCACCACGTGGTTACTTTATGGAAAAGAATAGTTATGCCTGTATTAATTATGATTGGAGTTTACCATGGCTGAGAATAGTACTACACCATGCTCCGATCGGCTCTCGTGGTGGACACCACCACGAGAATGTAAGAGAAATGTACTCCTTGATAATGGCACGTTAAGTGCACGAAACGTTGGTATATCAATAAATGAAATAAATACTATTGGCTGTGAAAATGGTTCAAATTAATTCAAATTAACCAG
This sequence comes from Triatoma infestans, assembly GCA_011037195.1. Taxonomy (NCBI): domain Eukaryota; kingdom Metazoa; phylum Arthropoda; class Insecta; order Hemiptera; family Reduviidae; genus Triatoma; species Triatoma infestans. Next base: position 48,547 of record JAAEAF010003775.1, on the reverse strand, counting down.
TATAAGTTAAATCATAAAACAGCAAGTAAATTCAACAAGTAATACAAAATTACCGCGTTTTTGAACGGCTATTAAGAAAGTTAGCGTCTCTAAAGAGAGAGAAGAGGTCTGTACGTAAATTTTTGTGTACATTGTCAAGTTTTTATAATTACATTGTCTTTAAAGAGAGGTCTGTGCGTAAATTTACTGTGTGTTTTAAATATTTGTGTCTTTATCTGGACACCTATGTTCATACTTTATTCTTAACTTGTCTTTGGAACAATTATTGATTTTAATTTTAATTATTTGTCAGTCCAGAGTATAATATATTTGTGTCGTTGTCTGGACACCTATATTTCTGATTTATAATCAACCTATCTGTGGACCACACAACGCCCTAAGTATTTCCCCCGTCCCTTACATTCTAAATATTTTTTCTGTATCCACCAACAGTTATCTTTATATTGCAAATTACGCAATACTTTTTTGTTGTTGCAATATATCCTCATTTTTTGATCATCGAAATTTAAGTGTGCCACGATTTAAGAAAGGTTGAAAAAACAGTAATCTAGAATATACAAAAAAAAATTATGGACAATACTACAGTAAGGTATAAACATAATAAGAAAAATAATTTATGAATCATTAGAACTAAATCAAAATTGATAAATACAAACATTTCTGATATTTAGTTACCAGTTTTGAACCACATGGAATACCAATAAGGAATATCACCATTATTACAAATAACCTAGAGGTATAACCAATGAATGAATTATCAGAGCCGTATAAAGCATCCTATAACAGTACTAATCTTTCTATTAAACTCTCATTCGGCATAACTTTGTACGTACCTGTTATGCAGATTTAATTATAAATTAAATTTGTAATTATTAAAATTTCGTTCATTGTTTTTTATCACTAATTGAACTTTTATCTCTATATCATTGTTGGCTGGCAATATAATTAATTTTTAATTAATGAAGGGTTAAATGGTAATTTCTCAATGTTGTTTGGTGCAATTAATTGCTATAAAATTCCAGTCACTTTTAGGTTCAATATATTTTCTACCCAGATTTCTGACTACTAACTAGTCAGTTACGACGACGACCTTATCACCTTCTCGAAGATTCAGATAAAACAAGAAAATGCCTTAGAATTATCTCTCTATAATTGCCTTTAGTTGAAAGGTAAATACTTTTATTTCTTTCACTATAGAAAGTAAGTTTTGTAGTCATACCATTTGTAAAAAAAAAAAGTCTCAGAATTTAAGTTGGGTTTGGGCTTATACTTCGTCAGTGTTAAGCAGATTACGAAAATACTCTAGGTCGGTCTGTCCTAGTTAGTGCGGATATTGCGTGATATACGCACACAACTTACACTTACTCCAGTTTTCAAAATTGTAATTGAAAAATTTTATAGTTAGTACCTATACCAAATTTAATGAAATTGGTTGGTGTTGATATGGAGAAAATAGCAAAAACTGAAATAAAACTGTTCAGTAAAAGATCACACTTTCGGTTTACTTTATTTTATTTTATTTTTTTTATTTATTTATAAATTAAACTATAGAACAGCTCACTTAGAGCTTCACACAAACGGATTATAATAATATAAATGAAAATTAAAGATCTTGATATAGTCGGGGTTTTAATCTTCTAGAAGGTGTAGGCTCGCCTATGTGATAGTGTGCTGCTGAAGATAGTGTGCGAAGGGTTAGGAAGAAGTTGTCTGTTAATTTAGTCATGTGTGTGTGTGAATATCTGAAATGTCGAGTTTTTTGTGTATTTGTGTATTCCTGGTGAACCAAGGAGCGTTTAGTGCAATCCGTAGTACTTTATTTTGAAAAGTCTGTAATCGTTTTGTCAGTGTGTTGCTAGCTGTTATCCAAACTGGGCAGGCATATGTCAGAAATGGTCTGAGGTGTGTTGTGTACAGAAGTACTGTACAGGAGTGTTTGAGTGGTGTGCTTCTGTTAATAAGTGGGTATAGCTGGTTCAGTCGGGTGTATGCATGTGGAAGTTTAGTGTGTATGTGTAGTTTCCAGGTGAGTCTTGTGTCTAGGATTACGCCAAGATAGCGCCCTCTTTGGTCCTTTTGTTTCCAGCGAATTTTTTGGTTGTTAATTTGGATTATACGAAGGTCTTCAATCCGGAACCTCCTAAGGGCGAAGATTATTGCTTCCTTTTTGGAAGGATTTAGTTTCAATTTCCATTTTTTGAACCAGTTTGATAAAATATTAATTGATGTCTGTAAGTCAGTGATACTTTTAGTAATGTCTTTGTTGGAACAGGCTAATATTGTATCGTCCGCGTATGTTGCTAAAGTCACTGATGTAGGTTCAGGTATGTCCGAGCAGTAAAGGTTAAAGAGGATCGGACTGATAATTGCCCCTTGTGGTAGTCCTGCAAGAATTTGTCGTCTGGTACTGTATGTGTTGTTGAGTCTTAACTGGAATGTTCTGTCTTGTAAAAAAGATGTCATAATTTGGGTAACATAGTCAGGTGCGTTTGTGTTTCTGAGTTTGTAAAGTAGCCCAGAATGCCAAACTGTGTCAAATGCTGCCGCTACATCTAGAAATATCGCTGCCGTGTATTTTCTTTCTTCAAAGATGTGTATAGTGTGTTCTGTAACTCTTTTAATTTGATGTACTGGTGAGTGTTTTGGTTTGAATCCAAATTGATCAAGTGGAATTTTGTTTGTGTCAGTCAAGTGTTTTAACAGTCTTTTGTATATAATTTTTTCAAGTATTTTCGAAAGGGAGTTTAAGAGGCTGATCGATCGGTAACTGTTGGGATCACTTTTAGGCTTACCAGATTTGTGAAAAACTATTACAATAGCATTCTCCCAACTTTTGGGAAAGTATCCTAATCCAAGGCAAGCATTAAAGACCCCGGTTAGGAAGGCGATAGCTTTTCGGGGCAGATTTTTTAATATAGTATTTGGGATTAGGTCGTCTCCGGGAGCTTTTTATTTGGGAAGTCCGTTGATTATGGTAAATATTTTAGAAGGAGAAGTGTATAAGATAGGAATTTCTGTCGTTTGGTGTGGTTGTTGTAGTTCGTTGTTAATGTCTTCGTCAGTGACGACAGTCTGGTCAGTTAGAGTGAATTTGTCTTCGAGATGAGTAGAGAGATGAGTGAATTTGTACTTCGCACTTTTCCTCATCACTTTTTGCCAGGCCGTTTCTTGTAATCAGTGGAGGAATCGGGGAATGTTCGTTTAGTAGCCTTTTTGTTTCTTTCCAGAGACAAGAGTCACCCGGGGTCATTCCTTCTAACAAAGATCTGTATTTAGAGATTCTGTGATTGTCAAGTTTCCATTTAATTTGTCTTATTAGTCGATTGAAGTGCGTTTTCTGTGGGGTTCCTAGTTCTCTACCAAAGCTTGCGAATTCTGTTTTTTCATGTATTAAACTGAGAATATGTAAAGGCAACTGGTTTTGTCTAATGTTGTTATTTTGTCTTTTGTAGGTAGAGTTATACAGCTGTATATATTGTCTGTCTAAATAGATCCAGTGAAGTGTCGATATCGTTTGGGGCTCTGTAATGTGTAGGTATTGTCAGTAGTTTGTTTATGTCATGTCTGAAGGCTTCCCATTCTACTTTTCCAGTGATTAACTTCGGCGGGGCTCATTGAATTGTAGATGGGAATGAAACCTACAGAGTACAGGAAGATGATCAGAGTCCAGTTCGTCAAGGGAGTCCAAATATATAGGTGTATTAATATTATGTGATAGTGCGATATTCAGTATGTCAGTTTGGTAGTTACGGTGAGTGGGGTAAAATGTGGGTTCTTCTGGGGATGAAATTAGAATATTTAAGTTGTCCGTTGCTGTCAATAGTCGAGTTCCGTTGTTATTGGTCGCACGACATCCCCAGTATGTGTGTTTACTGTTAAGGTCTCCTAGTAATAGTGTACTGTTTTGTGTAAAGATTAGTTGTAGGTCGTCTTGCTCAAGTCTGGTATTTGGTCTTAGGTAAGCAGATATGATTGTTAGTGGTCCAGTGTGTGTAGTCACCTGGATAGCAACAGCCTCAAGAATATATAGTGGAGGTAGAAGAAATTCTCTATGTTTCAAGCTTCTTTCCACACTTTCGGTTTACTAATTTTCTTGAAACTCGAAATTTTGGCAATCTATTTTTTATTTATTATTTAATTTTGTTTGGATAGTAGAATTGTATAATCAACTAAGATAGCACTACAGAGGCGAACATAACCCCCCCCCCCAACCTCTTAAATGACTTTACCAGGAGAAATGTTTCAAATAAAAGTTGTAGTTCTTTATATGATTAGCCCTTTTATTGGACTGCTCGCCAGCGAATGGTTTGATGCCAATATAAATCGGCGTTGCAAAAAAAAAATATATATATATATATGCAGTTTAAAGAAAATCGTTGGAGCCGTTTTAAAGAAAATAGCAGAAAACGAAAAAATACTTTTCAGTGAAAACGCACTTCCTGTCATCCGATATTATTCGAACTTGGAATTTCAACAACATATTTAAATTCTAACTAATATTATTTAGATGATAGAATTGTTGATGTTAATTTAGATGATGATTGTTTATGGTAGAAAACTGAAATCTACTTTAGAAGAAAATCTAACCCCATTGCTCCCTCAAAAATGACCCTAAATGGAAAACTGTTCAATAAAAGCGCATTTCCGGTTAAATAATTTTCTTGAAACTTGGAATATTGGCCAGCTATTTATTTACAATTAATTTTGTCTGGATGGTAGAATTATATTATCAACTATGATAGCACTTTAGAGAAAAACCACCCTTCCACCAAAAGCCATCTTAAATGACATTACCAGGAGAAATGTTTCAAATAAAAGTTGTAGGTCATTATATGTGTAATTCACATTCCTTGTTTAAAAAAAAATCGTGTAAAGCCGTTTTCGAGAAAATACCAGAAAACTGGAAAATGGATTACACTATAAACGCACTTCCGGTTATCCGATTTTTTTTTTTTTAAACTCGGAAAGTTAATCTAATTCTAATTAATATTTAAATATATCGTCTGCATTGTAGATGACAGCATTGTATAGCAAACTAAAATAACACTTTAGAGAAAAACCTAATCCCATACCTCCCCCAAAAGGGTCCTTAAATGAATTTTCCTAGAGAAATGTTTCAAGTAAAAGTTGTAGATCTTAGTATGTGCAACCGATATCCCAAAGTTTGAAGAAAATCGTTGTAACCATTTTTGAGAAAACTGCAAAAAAGTAAGAAAAAAAAAAAAAAACTTGTAATGAGGTACTTCCGGTTGAGGAATTTTGACAAATAACGTACTATCAGATCCCATAGTGATATCTAAACGGAATATCAAGTTTTAACTTTCTACGATTTTTCGTTTTTTGAGCTATGCTGTACTTTATACATATACATACATTGACCATTTTTTAAAAACAAGGTTTTTTTTTGGATTCAGGGTACCATAAAACGTGTATTTCCGGTGAAAATACGATATAGAAAATTTGACAAGATTACAATCCTCTTACTAGGAATAAGAACAAGTAATAAGAAGAGTTTTGTTTTATTAACACTTAGTATTGATACTAAGAATCATAAATCGTTTTGAAGTGGTATATTAAAGGGAAGCTTAAATGTTATTGCTCTGCCAGAACACTCCCAATTAAAGCAAGTCGTTGTAGCCGTTTTCAATAATATCCTGAAAAAGTGAAACATTTAGTTAAGTTACATCTCCGGTGATTGTTATTGACTCAAAACTTCGTGGCGGTTGTACTGATGGTATCTGACGGTATCATGTTTGAGCTTCAGCAATTTTTTTTTCTGAGTTATATTGTTCTCTCTCTCTCTCTCCCTATCTCTCGCTAACATAAACACACACACACACACAACATCTGTAGACTATTAGCTAAAACACCTTTTTCTTGAATTTCCGATGATCGAAACACAATATCGAAATTTTGTCACGATCGTAATACTTCCACAAATACAATCGATAAAAGAAAATAATATTTTAAATAGATATAATTATTCAAAACTCATCGAATTCTCATTGAACACTTAATTTAATTAAAGTGGAAAATAATAGTTGGATTATTGAAAATTTCAATTAACCCTTAAACCACAACGTCTGGGTCGTATGCGACCCAGTGAGTGTTGGGAACACTGTAGTGAGTTTAATAGTGATTTTAGAGGAGTGGGGCGTTCAGTAACTTCGTTGTCAGTCATTCTCGAACCATTGTCCAATAGAGGTAAGTGAGGTTATAGTTTGAGGTTATTTACCAGCCTTTTAAAATTGCAGCTTCTCTTATCATGTCAGATTCGACCCAACGTTGTGTTTATTGTTTCAAATTTTTATATTTATTTATTTTTTTAGAAATTCAAAATGTCAAGAAAGTTTGTAACCGAGGACATATAAGAGCGGAATTTTTAAGGCAGATACGTCTTGAGGAAGAGAATTCAGACGAATTAGATGGTTCTGGAAGCGAGTCGTGCAGTGAGTTTGAGGATGGTTGTCTTGAGAATGATGATGATATTCCTGATGAATTTGACGTAGACGATCTCACTGCCACGACTGAAACTATCTTTTTAGCAGAAGATAGGAACTTTATTCTTGGTCGAGACGAAAAAACTATCTGGACAGATAAGCCGCTTCAGACCATACGGTCACGTACTCCTTCCAAAAATCTAGTCATGCGACTCCCTGGTCCAAAAGGACCAGCATTGGGTCTTACTAAACCAGAAGATATATTTTCTTTACTGATTTCTGAATCTATGTTAAAAACAACAGTAGCATACACAAATGCAGAAATTACAAATAAAACAGCTAAATGTACCACTGAACAAAGATACACTGGCTCAACGGATATTCCCGAAATTAGAGCTCTGTTAGGAGTTCTGTACCTTTGCAGGGTATTAAAAAATGCAAAATTAACGGTAGAAGACATTTTTTCACCTATTTATGGTCCTTCGATGTTTAGATGTGCCATGAGTAAAAACAGATTTCAATTTTTACTGTCTGCACTGCGGTTTGACGATAAAACCACCAGAAAGGAGAGAGTTGGATCTGATAAATTTACAGCTTTCAGAGAATTTTGGCACTGTTTTTTGGATAATTGTCAGCAGCTGTACTATTAGAAATAAGCTGTACACTCCCTCGGAATATGTGACTGTTGATGAAACTTTGTTAAGTTTCAGGGGAAGATGCCCCTTTAAAATGTATTTACCTTCCAAACCGGATAAATACGGTTTAAAAATAATATCGTTATGCGATGCCAAAACTTTCTATTTTTGTAATGGTATTCCATATCATGGGAAACAAGTAAAAAGAAAGCCTGATGACTTATTGTACCCCACTCAATATGTCTTATCTCTAACCCGGTCCATACAAGGAACTAATAGGAACGTGACCATGGATAATTGGTTTTCTTCATGCGAATTGGCGGAAGAATTATCCAAAGTAAACTTGACCATGGTTGGAACCATGAGAAAAAACAGAAGGGAGATACCAGATTTCCTGATCAATGTCGCAAAGTTACCGATTATGACATCTCGATTTCTATATGAACCAGACAGAATGTTGACGTCTTTTACTCCAAAAAGAAATAAAAATGTAATATTATTATCGTCAATGCATTCAGTAGGGGAGATCAACCCATATTCCAACAAACCCGAAATAATAGAATGCTATAACAAAACAAAAGTAGGAGTAGATGTTTTCGACCAGTTGTGCCATAATATGACAACCGCACGCAAGACAAGACGTTGGCCATTGCGATATTTTTATGGCGTATTAGATGCTGCTGGTATAAATGCCTTTGTCATATATAAATTTAACGGAGGAGACCAAAGTAGATCAAAATTTCTCAAGGATCTTGCCTATTCATTAGTAGAACTACATTTGAAAGAGAGGATGAGAAACAAACATTTAACTAGAGAGCTTAGAACATCCATAGCAAATGTTCTTGGTGTAGAAATCGAAATTAATGCTTACTCAAAAGATCAGAATTCAAAAATTCAATGCTTACTCGGAAGTTCAAAAAAAAGAAAAAGATGTGTTATGTGTCCTCCCGAAAAAGACAGAAAAGGCAACGAAATCTGCTGCATATGTAAAGAATTTTTATGTGGAGAACATAAGAATGTAATTTGCACATTTTGTTTAGAAAACAGTGAACATTAAGTGATGAAGGAGATACAGTTTTATTTGTAATATGAGTAATTTTTTAAATGATTGATTATTTTACCTGTTTTATTGGGAAATTAATGATTATAATACATTTTATTGTTTCGATAGTTGATTGTGTTCTGTCCTATCAATAAATATGATAATAATATATGTGCTAAATTCATGGTTTCAAATAATTACATACAAGAAATTAGATACTTTTCTCCTAAACTCCAAAAAATTTCAGCTGGGTCGGATCTGACCCCATGTGGTAGCAAATGCAACAATAACTTAACGTTGTGGTTTAAGGGTTAACTAAACATAAAGTGAACTTTATATTATAAACAGTAATATCGTATAGTTAATTATAAAGCAAGATTTATGTCTGTCATATAAAAGGGGGGGTATGTATTATCAAGATGGATTTTAGCGCAGTCCTAACATATTCACACACAAACACATACACATTATATATATATATATATATATATAGAATATATATGAACTCGAGTTCTACACATTTCCCTTCCTATATTTTTGGCCATATTGTTCAGAGATTAATTTTACTAATGTTTATTTTAGTTTAAATGTCCATTTTCACTTGTGTAAACACCATCAATTTCATGACTATAAATTTTCAAATATGGTTGAATTCCCCGTATTTATATAAATATAAACAAAAAAAAAAAAAATCTAGTATAAAACTTATCAACAACTTTCTCTTGCTGGAGATATTATCAATATTATATGTGTAATAGTGATAAAATTACTTCAAATTAGGAATTATAATAAAAATGATGATAGGAAAAGGGTTTAGTTCAGTGGGTGCACACTGGCCTAGCCACACTGAGGTTTTGAGTTCAGTAGTGCTGCCGTTAAATTTTCTTTTTCTAGGAGCCTCTACAGCTCACTGTCCCTACGATGGACAGTATTGTTTGTAACGAGAGTACGCTGTCAGGAGGCGGGACATGCACTGAGAAGACCAATGACCATATATGCTGACGCGCCTTAAATTAAAAAAAATCTGGTGAAAACTTTCTCTTACTCTAGTTTTCAAAATTGAAATTGACAAATTTTATGGTTAGTATACCATATTTAATGAAATTCGCTGGAGTTCTTCTAAAACTGAAAAAATGTTCCTTTTATTTCAAATTTTTCCTTTATGACAAGAAGAGGAAGGCAGTAACGTTGGTGGACATAGCAGTTCCGAATACCAACAACCTCCTACAAGTAATGGCGGAAAAAAAGCGGAAGTATGCAGAGCTTGGATCCAAAATAAAGAGACTGTGGGAAGTGAAAGAGGCTGTTCGAGTAGCATCCCCTAGTCCTCTCGGCTACTGGTATAGTGTCTCATAAATTGCACAAAAGTATAGCCAGTTGTGTTCAACACATGCATAATGACCGGAAATTCTCCGGAACGTACAATGAATACTAGCGTGCTTAGATTCATCCCCCTACATTATTACATCTTATCAGTTATATTACTGAGGTTAAAAAAAAAAAAATCTGGTGTGAAACACTCACACAACTTTCTCTTACTCCAGTTCTCAAAATGATAATTGACAAATTTTATAGTTTGTGTACCAAATTTAATGAAATTCGTCGAAAACTGAAAAAACTGTTCAGTAAAAGCGCACTTCCGGTTTACTAATTTTCTTGAAACTCGGAATTTCAGTCATCTATTTATTTCTAACTAATTATGTTTGGATGATAGAATTGTATAATCAACTAGGATAGCACTTTGATGAAAATCTAACCCCACCCCTCCCCTAAAAGTGCTCTTAAAAGAAATTTCCCAGAGAAATGTTTTAGATAAAAGTTGTAGATCTTTGCATGTTTAGTTTATATACGAAGTTTCAAAAAAATCGTCAGAGCATTTTTGAGAAAATTGCGAAAAAGTGAATAAATCATTTAGTAAAGTGGTAAAGTAAACGCACTTCCGGTTATCCGATTTTTTCAAACTCGGAATTTCAACAACATATTTAATTCTAATTAACATTATTTAGATGGCAGAATTGTCTAATAAACTGAAATAGCACTTTAGATGGAAAACCTAACCCACCCCTTCCCTAAAAGTGCCCTTCAATGCATTTTCCCGGAGAAATGTTTCGAATAAAAGTTGTAGCTCTTTGTATGTGTGGTTGATTTTAAGTTTAAAGAAAATCGTCGGAGCCATTTTTGAGAAAATCGCAAAAAAGTAAAAACTAGTAAAGTGGTACTTCCGGTTGAGGAATTTTTACAGATAACGTACAGTCAGATCCCATGGTGACCTCTAAACAGAATATCAAATTTCAACTTTCTACGATTTTTCGTTTTTGAGCTATGCTTTTACACATACATACATATACACACAGCACACAGAACATTTGCTAAAACCAACTTTTTTTTTTACTCAGGGGACCTCAAAACGGATATTTCCGGTGAAAACTCGATACAGAGAATTTGACACGATTACAATACTTCCTCTTACTTTAGGAGTAAGAGAAAGTAAAAAAAAAAAATAATAATAATAAAAGTTAATGGCCGAAGGATGAAGCCAACACCGATAAAAATATAAATACAAATCGATGGGGTGTATAAAAAAAAAAAAAAAAAACTGGTGTGAAACACTCACACCCAACTTTCTCTTACACAAGTTTTCAAAATTATAATTGACAAATTTTATACTTAGCGTAAGCAAATTTAAGGAAATTCGTCGAAAACTGAAAAAAAACTGTTCAGTAAAAGCGCACTTTTGGTTTACTAATTTTCTTGAAACTCGAAATTTTGGCCGATCTATTTATTTCTAATTAATTTTGTTTGGATGGTAGAATTGTATAATCAACTATGATAGCACTTTAGAGAAAAAATATAACCCCACCACTCCCCTAAAAGCCCAGTTAAATGACATTATCAGGAGAAATGTTTCAGATAAAAGTTGTAGCTCTTTATGTGTATAGTACACATTACTACTATAAAGAAAATTGTTGGAGCCGTTTTCGAGAAAATAGCAAAAAACTGAAAAATATATTTCAAGAAAAAACGCACTTCCGATCATTCGATTTTTTCAAACTCGGAATTTCAACCACATATTTAATTCTAATTAATATTATTTAGATGATAGAATTGTAAAGTTAACTGAAATACCACTTTAGAGGAAAACCTAACCCCACCTTTCCCCCAAAACTACCCTTAAATGAATTTTTCCGGAGAAATGTTACAAATGATGTGTAAATATATGTGTTAGTTGATATAACAGCCATTTTTGAGAAAATCGCAAAAATGTAATAAAGCCAACTAGTAAAGTGATACTTCCGGTTGAGGAATTTTGACAGATAAGGTACTGTCAGATCCCATGGTGATACCTAAACGGAATATCAAGTTTCAACTTTATACGATTTTTCGTTTTTGAGCTATGCTGTTCACATACACACACACACACACAGACCATTTTCTAAATACCACTTTTTTGTACTGAGGTCACCTCAAAACCGATATTTCCGGTAAAAATGCGATATCGAAAATATGGCAAGATTACAATACTTTCTGTTACTAGGAGTAAGAGAAAGTAAAAAAAAGAAAGCAAAATATATGATGTGGGTTCATACAGTAACGAGTGACTCGAATACAATTACAGTGTAGTCCATACGACTATCGCTAGATTAAAGCTCAACAACATTTAAAATAATAACCCATAAACTTTGAGGAAGCTCAAACTTATTATTACTCCATTTAAATACTACCACCGCATCTGACACGAAAGTTTCGTACAAAATCCATCATCGGCTGGAAGTATACGACCTTCCTGAATTTTTTTTTTTTTTTTTTATCAGTTTCACACTTATTTTATAAAACTGCTTCAACGATTTTCTTTAAATTTCTTATAGTATCTAAACACATGAATACCTATTACTATTAGTTGTCTGCAGGAAGGGACCAAACCCTACGCTATCCAAAGCTATCCACTGGGCCCATATAGCTACCCCAAGAAAAATAACAACAAACCGGGTCTAGAACAAATATCCAGATCCGGACCTTACCCATCTAAGATTCACCGCAGTCCGAACAAATCGGATAATAACCTTAAGCGGAAATAGCCTAAGCTCTTCCACAGACATCCTATTTCGACCACAGGTCCTGAATCTAATTTCCTCACAACCCAGGCAATCTGCCATAAGATGGAGGGTGTTTCCTCTTCTGTCTCACAGACTCTACAAACTGGATGAGCCCCATTATGTAAAGATGTCTCCTTAAACCACAATGTCCAATAAGGGATCCAACCAGATGCCTGAGAGAGCTCCGTGAAAAACACAGCAACGTCTCACTAAAATGGCCTTGTCCGGACCCCCTGATGAGCATTTTGGACGGCCGAAAACCAACTGAGCTCATCCATAAGGATGAATGTTGTGAAGCTGTCGATGTCTGGAAGTCTGACAGACATGTGCCAGAAGACAGGCCAACAGCAGGCTCGGGACCAATGAAAGGGGGAGAGGAGCCTAATTTGGCAAACCTATCCACCTCCTCATCATCCTTCAGAGAAGAAAGCTCTTCCAGTCTTTTAGAACATTCTAAACACCAACCTGGAAGTGAAAACACATGCACTCAGTACCTTCAGCGCAGCTGGCTGTCCGAGCAAATACAAACACCTTTTAAGTTAGTGTTTCGTAACCTCTCATCCAAGACACAACAAAGAATAGCATAAAACTCAGTCTGGAAGACTGTGATCCATTCAGCAAGAGATACTGTAAAATGATCTCCGGTCTCAAAATAGATCGTAGCTCCAGACCTACATGAATCCCTAACACATTTATTTTAAAAATTTGTCCGGAAAAATTGAATTTTTTGTGCGGTTTCCGGGAATCAGTAATGTTACACTTCCCTATAAAGTGCCACTTCAATACAGTGTATGGTTCTACCATTTATGTAATAATAATACAAATTCAGCGATATAGCTAGAATTCAAAATTTGAATTTTCAGAATTTGAACGATTAACTGGAATTATGAATTTAAAGTTTATTAAGAAATATTTTGGAATTTTCTAAAAAAAAGTCTATAATGATTTCATTTTATACTTTTTTTTGAAGCGGGGGGGCCAACGCACTGCGACCTTTATCCGGTCTATTGTGCTATGCCCCCTGGGTGCCGCAGGCTTGCCCACAGCACCCTAACAGATTTCCAATTTGAACATCCGTTCTCAACACCTCCATCAGTCTGAGATCCCTAAGGAACCCCAGTATTCTGACGGGCTCTAGAGAGGGTATGTCCCCCTCCTCCATCTGGTAGCTGCCCAGGTTCCGGAACCTTCTCTGAGTGGCAGCCGCACAGTTTTTAGGAGATGTAGTGGAGTTTCCTCCAGTTCCCCACAGAATCTGCATGAGCTGTCACTTTCCAAACCCAGCTTCACCAGGTCTCCTCTAGGTCGGCAATGCCCCGTGCGGAAACCCGTAAGAACGCGGAGCTTGTTCTTGCTCAATCCAATGCAGGCCTCCAACCTCCGTTGGTTATAATTTTCCAAGCAGATCTTGGCCTGCCGCAAACCGGGGAGGGAGTACCAGAGTTGAGATCTCTTCGTCTCCTCCTCCTTCCTAAGTTCCTCCAACATAAACTGGTCGCTAATCCCACAAAAAGGTTCCGGCCCCAGAAGTGGGGTCATAGCGCCTATCTTGGCCAGGGCGTCGGCCAAACTGTAAGAGATACAGACGTATCACTTTTATTTGATACATTTTTCCCGGAAACGATTGATTTTAGGTTAGTTGTAAGGGGGAATTAGTGGCGTTCAATTTCAAATGTTACGTACATGCAGTTTGGTTCAGTGTTGGTTATTGGTGCAGTCTATTGGGCTATAATCACTTCTCTACCTGCCAAGATTAATAGAGGTTGGTACTTATCCCCTCCCCAACCACCCCAAACTCTATATTTATATTATGACAAATATGTAAATTTCGAGTTTAAAGAAAATTAAGTGCAGCATTGAGTTCTCTGAAATCAAACCCATCCATGCCGGCGTACCACAAGGAAGCATTCTTGGCCCGGTCTTGTACACAGTATTCACTGCTGATATTCCCCACACATCCAGAAACCTTGATCACAACTTAAGAGGATGATACTGCAATATTATCTGCAAATCCTGATCCTGCTCAAACTTCCTCTTATATCCAAGAACACCTTGACCTCATCTCTTCTTGGTGCAAGAAATGGAAAATAAGATTGAACGAAAACAAATGCCAACAGATTACATTCACTTTATGTAGACAAACTTGCCCCTCCGTACATATTAATACAGAAATACCGACTTCCACACAAGTACGCTACCTAGGACTGTATTTAGACAGTCGATTTACTTGGAACCCTCATACGAGACTGAAAAGAAAAGAATTAAATAGACGTTATGGACAACTACGAAGACTGTTTGGACGGAGATCAACCATAAACGTACAAAACAAACTGACTCTATACAAAACATTGCTGAGACATTCTGGACTTACGGAGCTGAGCTGTGGGGCTCCGCGAAACAATCCAACATCCAATGAATCCAATCCTTTCAATCTAAAATCCTTCGCCATATTGTCAACGCACCATATTATGTCTCAAATTTAACTCTCCACAAAGACCACAGTATCCCCTTCGTTAACGAGTTAATACATACTCGCTTCCTTAATTTCCACAATAACCTAGTGACTGATCCCAATCCTACAGTATAAGCCCTATCATCATCAACCCATCCTGACAATCCTCCATGTCGCTTGAAACGACGTTGGCCACGCGACCTCCTAAACACCTAGCTCCCTGTTTAATGTCCTGATAGTTCCAGCATTGGTTGGCTCCTCTCGATATGCCTCTCTGATTGTGGCGCTGAGTCCTAAGGTATTCTCAGTGCATCATAGTTATGATGAATCTCACATTTACATAATGTATAAATATATGTACAGGTAGTATATAAAATATATATATTTATATATATGTATTTAAAAAAAAAATAACAGGAGTAAGAGCGATAGTATTTCTTACCAGATTTTTTAAATTTTAGTCTCATCAGAAATAAATGTTCTGTCTGTCTCTCTATCTTTCTCTTTATGTGAGTATGTGCGATAATAGAAAGAGTGTGTGTGTGAAACCGGAAAAGAACACAAAATTAACTCAAAAATTAAAATATCAGGGAGTTCAACTCTGATATTTTAGTTTAACAATGGATCCCTTCCCTTAAATATGTTAGCTAAATTTTCATTTTTCCTCATCACTTTTCCTCCTTAAACTTGGTACAGCTACTTTACATATATGGGAAATTCCACTTCAGAAGGATTCTGGGAAAGCCTTGGGCATTAGTCTTCCCTATATAGACACTTCAGTTTAATATTGAGACACTTCAATTTATTTTTGGCTCCCTTAATTGTGTTGGCCTAATTTCATATAATTATGACATCACTTTTAATAAAGAGTATGAGCTTTTCAAGTCGCTCTTTAACTAAAACTGCTTACCCTCTTCTTGCATCAATGATTTTCTTTAAACTTTATAATCATATCTAGACACATAAATTTACTCTAAAAATATATGGGTGAGTCATAAAAAACGACCGTTTTTCTTGCAAATTTAAAAAAACAGTTTTATTTTATTTAACAATATTCAATTTTATTTTAATGTTCAAATGTTGTGTAATGTGTAATGTGTTAATGTACACCGTTGTGTTCTATGGTTGGTTTCCATCTCGAGGCTAGCTGCCGAATTCCTTCGCAATACCAATCTTTGGGTTTTGAACGGAAGAATTCCGTAACTCCATTTTGAACCTCGCCCAGGGTATTGTGATGGATGCCAGAAGTATATTTTCAAATATATTTTATTTGAGAAAAATCTAGCATACGCTGGCAAAAAGGGTACACACAGGTAGAAGACTATAGTTACAGAAAGAGTTCAAAGGACCTGGTTGGCTTTATCTTTTAGAGTTCATGAACTTGGTTAGCATTGTCTACCCGTTCTCCCTGGAGAGGATATGAACTGTGAAGAGAAGGCATGCTTTCAAACAGGACAGTCTGAAACAGGCACCGAACCAGAACACATTCTACCAGTAGACAACAGCGCTAGTCCTTAAGCTAAATCAATCTAGCTTCAGTATACTTTACAGCATATTATTGTGTTATTGAAAAGTATTTAAATCTCCTTAAAGATAATATATTTTATTTAATCTACCAGTGCTTTCTTAATTATTTCTTATTACTTTTCTTCTCTTTGAACATACACACAAGCCCTTTACTAAACCGCTCACGCTACAAGCCATACTACCAAAACAACACAGCCATACCCTCAGACATTTCAGTATTAAAGGTTTTTCCTTGAAGAAAGGTGCGCCAATGACCGGAACAGATGATTATCGGAAGGTTCTAGGTCCGGACTTTAAACAGGGTGGAGAAAAAGCTCAATCCCCTTGTAATTCTGAAAGTTTTTGTTTGGTGTAACGAGAAGTGTGTGGTCGAGCGTTATCTTGTTGATACAAAACTTTATTTCTGGTAACTAACCTTGGGAAACGCTGGGCGAAAACAACGTACATTCTTTCTAACTGCTCGCTATAAAGTTCCAGACTGATGTTCGGGAACGAACGCATAATAAATTACGCCTTCATAATTCCAAAAAACAGAAAGTATTTTTTTTTTCGAATTGACCCTGTTTAGCCGACAGGTAGAACAGGCTGGTTGCAGTGTAACCATTGTTTCTTGGTCTTAGGGTTACTCCAATATATCCATTTTTCATCGCAAGTGACAATACTTTCGATGAACCGATGGTCATTTGGATTTTCCAAAAGATTTTGACCAATTTCTACTCGCTGTTGAGCTTGTTCAGCGGCCAACTCATGGGGAACCACTCCAGCTGAACGATACGCTTTCCTCAGTACAGCCCACGATTTATGGTGGCTTGGGATATTTCGAGTTCTGCTGCCAACTCCCTAGTACATTTGGTCGGGTCAGCTTCCAAGTAACCCCGCAGAGCTTCTTCATCAAATGATGATTTTTCGATCTTCTCAAGACTAATGTCACCGTTATTAAATTTCTGAAACCACCTACACCACTGTCCGTTCAAAAAAAGAGCATCATCCTCTTCAAATTTCCGCACTAAACGAGTAGTTTCGGTGGCTGAAAACTTTCTTTTCCAATGATAGCGTAATGTTACTAATATTTCAAACTTTAACGTCATCTTGTTTAAAAAAAAATGCTACGACATTACTAAAAGCGATCCAGGATAACTTTTTTGATAAATTCATTCTCTATTATTTGTTTATGCAAAAATAAGAATATGAAAAAGTTCAACAAAATATAAACGCTCTTTTTTTTCTGTAGAGGATAAAGTGCATGTAAACAAAATCGGTCATTTTTTTATGATTCACTCCAATAATACGTCATAAATTGTATGTTTTTTTTACTACCTACATTATATATTAAGATTCAATAGAAGCATTAATAAATTCCAATTCTGAAGAAAATCGAGTTAACCGGAAGTGAGACTTTATATTTTTGAATTTTGGGGGGGGGGGATTTTCTCGAAAACTGTTGCAACGATTTTCTTTAAACTTAAAATACTCAGCACGGACATATCTATCACTTTTATGTCACGTACTTCAAAAAAAAAAAAAAAATGATTTTTATACAGTTTTGGGAAATTTCCTAGATTTCAAAAATATCGGTTTAGCTCTATATTATTAGCGGGCTTTCTTCACTTCCCTATCTGCATGGGTTAGTTGGTGATACTTGACCTCCCTCCCCCCGAAATACCTCTATATTTATGTTACATTTATCTATATCCTTAGGTATTACATTTATCTATATGTTTCTCGGACCATTAGGTATTACTGTCAAATTCTGGTATAATTGGTCAGGTATAAAAATAGGTAGGTTTCTTATTATGTGAATATGTTTGAATATTTTGTCAAACTTACCTACAAAGGCAGGCCAATGAATGATAGATAAACATACTTTAGCGGATGTATGATATCAGTGGTAGCAAGCTGCACTGAGATGCCCCGGGACACTGGGGTGCCTTTAAACAGCACAGTTAAACAAACACTGATATCCTACTTGAATTATTCGGTTCAGGAACATTAGGGTAGACTTTTTTTTTTTTATAAGATTGATTTCGATTGATTTATAATATATTTTTGTAAATATAAATACATGGACTTGTAGGAGATATAGAAATCAGGAGATTGTATTCCTTTCCGATAGCCAGGCTGCTTTTAGAACACTTAGCGCTTTTGTCATTAGCTCTAAAATGGTTTAGGAATGCCTAGGTAAACTTAATGTCCTAGGC
The DNA here is from genome assembly GCA_011037195.1 of Triatoma infestans. Classification (NCBI taxonomy): domain Eukaryota; kingdom Metazoa; phylum Arthropoda; class Insecta; order Hemiptera; family Reduviidae; genus Triatoma; species Triatoma infestans. Next base: position 30,159 of record JAAEAF010003775.1, on the reverse strand, counting down.
AAGAGAAATAAAGTCAGGACATGTTGGCATTGTAGGGAATGAGTGGCCTTTGCTCTAGCAAAAATAGGGGCTGTATCCCACGCTTCTAGGGCCTAAACCTTTTTCAGCGACCAGTTTCTCTTGGAAGAACTTAGGAAGGAGGAGGAGTTTAAAGGAGGTTTCAACTCTGAAACTCTCTTCCTGGATTGCAGCAGGCCATGATCTGTCTGGGTAAATATGTAAGCAGACTTTGCCCTACAACAGTGAGCTAGTCAGAGAGAAAAAGGGAGGGGATCACTCTCTTCTCTCGCTCGTAACTGTGTATGTCTATATTTTCGTTCTCTACTCACTTTATGTATGTAAACTGGATTTTCCTCATTTGTTTTCCTTGTAACTATTGTAAAATGTAGTTAATGTTTAGTGTACGGTTTACTTTGTGGTTGATTAAGAACCTGCCCCACTCTCCACAGTTCTAGCCGAGGATTGGCCGCATTTCTATGACCTAAAGAAGGTAGGAGCAATTTTCACTTAATTTCATTTTTATTTGTTTTTCTAAGATATTCAATTTTCTCCGAGGACACCTGACGAAGCTGGGTTTGGAGAATGATAGCACATGCAGATTCTGTGGGGAGTTGGTGAAAACTCCATTGCTTCTCCTAACGGACTGCGAGGCTGCCAATCAGAGAAGATTTAAGAACCTGGGTACTTACCCAGGGTAATATATCCTCCCTAGAGCTTGCCAGGTTATCAGAACTCCTTAGGGATCTCAACCTGATAGTGGTTTTGTCTAGACGGAGTTCGTCTAGGACAGTGATGGCGAACCTATGACACGCGTGTCAGTGCTGACACGCGAGCTCATTTTTGGTGACACGCATCTTCAAAGATAAAAAATTTCATAATTCAAAAATCTTTTTTTTCTGATAATGTAGCTCACATAGTTAGCAACTCTCTCTGTTTACTACATATTTTGTGTTTAGTTTGTTTCATGGAAATTGTAAATACCGATTAACATTTTTTTTAATTTTATCCCTGAAAAAGACAATAAATTTGTCGAAACGTTGGAAAAGATTAAAAAAAAAGTGTACATTTTATTGACCGCTCCTCGAGATCTCCTTTAGTTGTTTTGCTAACAATTTTTTCATCCACATATTTTTGTGAGACATTGTTCTCAGCATTAAATAATATTAAGACAAACAAACGGAATCGGTTAACAGATGAAGTCAGTGGCGCTTGCTTGGCCTTGAAATGTACCAAGTATAAACCCGAAATAGAAGATTTAGCAGACAAACTTCAGCACCAAAAAAGTCATCAGAGACATTTTCCGCGGTAGCCTGCTTCATTTTGTAGTCATCGACCGGTTTCGGGCGTTCGCCCATCTTCAGGATGCGTTTTTCAGACAGTGTGACAACACCGACATGCACAGAGCAAACTTAGTTTTCACACTCAAGTTTGCTCTGTACAAGTCTGTGTTGTCGCACTGTCTGAAAAACGCATCCTGAAGATGGGCGAACGCCCGAAACCGGTCGATGACAACAAAATGAAGCAGGCTACCACGGAAAATGTCTCTGATGCTTTCCAGCTCTGCGGAACCAACCACCACACCAAAAAAGTCACTAATTTTTCATATATATTTATTTTCTAATTGTATAAATTTATATTGTTTTTCTGTTTTTGTTCAATTATATTTTATATATATATATTACTTGATTTTGTATGTTAAGTGTCAATGAAATATGTAAGACAAGTCTCTAAATGTAAACTATTGGTTTCACAATTTTGGCTTTTGTATTTTAAATGGCATTAAACAAATAATTAACTTGATGAGTGACACGTCACGAGAATTATGTTTCTATTTTTCAAAATTTTGACACACTGAGCTCAAAAGGTTCGCCATCACTGGTTAGGACATCTGTTTGGTACGCTATGGGCAGTCTTTGACACCCAAGGGGCATAGTACAATAGATGGTGAAAGAGCAGAGCATTGGGCCCCTCCAAAAAAAAGTACATGAACTTGCTAAATAAATACTAATACTTTAAATAAAAGTATTTACAACACTAAATACTTCTTTTAATATTTAAATAAAAAGGACAATTCTGGTTCTCTATCAAGGACCATTAACGTGAATTGTACAACATTTCACCCAATAGTTTCACAAACATTCAATTAATTTACAACAAAATTGATTTTTTTTTTTTAAAAAAATGGCCAATTGAATTTGATAAATAAAATAATCGAAAATTGTATGAGTTTCATAGACCAGATTTATTTCAATTAAAATGCAGTTGGCAGCAGCTATGATGGCTGGCAGTTAAAAAAAATGCTTCCACTTTTTGAATGGTTCTTTTGTTCCTTCAATAAACGAAATCGTCCTCAAGAGCTCTTTAAAATCTCCAATCGATTTTATGATGTTATAAATAGAAACTGACGGTTTATTGTGAGGGCAAACATTTTATTTTACTCTATTCCCTGACTGGGCCCACTACGTTTCAATCATCTTTTTTAGTATAGATAGAATTGATTTGTTGAGTTATTGTAGAGTTGTTAATTTTCCAATAAGCGGATTATTATGAGAGAGTAAGAAGATTATAGAATTTATTTTATTGGTACTTGATTGCATCTCAGTGTTTTAGGTGAATATATGATTAACTTGTTCATTTCGGTGGACTCTCAATTTCTAATGATACTGATAAGGAAGGGAGAGACTAGCTTGTGGTAATTTTTTTATATAAAGACATTTCGAGATTTTATTTATTTAGATCTAGATTAGATTAGATTCTGTAGGGGTTGGCTAGTAGACTTCACCACCACGAACCCTATGACTTTATTGTGGCCCCCACAATTAGAATCCCTTCTCAAATCTTGTCTATTTAATTAGAGTTAGGGATCTGGGATACAAGAGGCTCTTGGATACAGCTTGAAGTCTTCAGTTTTTCTTCTCTTTAGACATGGACTCTGAGCCGCTAAGCATTTCACACTGATATAAATGCTTCAAAAGGATTCGGGTCCAATAAGGGATTCTATAGTAGCCTCACTGGCAAGACGATCCTGGCTGCCTACTGTGTCTTTGTACCCCGAACGCCTGGATAACCAGTCTAGAAGGACCTTGTTTTAGACACTAATTTTCGCGAGAATACCCAAATACTTCTACACTAGTCTTCAATTGACTTGGTGAGAAGTAATAACTCGTAGAGCAGCCAGCCTGTTTGAAAGGATGAGGACTCTGAAATTATGTATCACCCGTCTTATTATCTTATTACATAGTATTATAGAGGATAGAATGACGGGCGGATGATTATCGGTAGCGTCAAGAATAGTAACGTTGATTAATGTGAGTCGCTTGAACAGTAATATGAGCTAGTTACAATTCTTGCTTGCTCTAACGGTGGATTAGCTAAGATGGCATTTCAAGATTGAACTTGTTAATAGCAAAGTTGTTCTGGCGACTGAATATTCAGCCAGAACTTTAATTTCTTCTACTAGTAGATACAGCGTTAATGTGAGAGATTCGACGTCAAAATTTAAGGCACATCTACGTAAGTTGGATCTTGCACAAACAACAACCCAACTATCGAAGTGATCTTACTTTCTTGTGAAACGAAACTCATTCTTGCACGAGGGGAACCAATACGCCTTTAATGACGCGAACGGCCTGGAAACATTCCTAAATACCTAAAGGGAAAAGGGTATAGAAGGAAGAAATGTCAAAGTTAAAGCTCATTTACCAATACATTGTAGTAGACGTGACAGGGGAGATAATGTGTGCGGTAGTGGATGCTCAGAGTGTCGCTTCGATGCGCCTGCTAATACAATTATTGAATCCAGCTTTTTTTGTGGGGAATTTGATGGTGATTGATTCTATTACAGAGTTGACATGGCAAAAAAGCTGCCATATACTTGGCGCCTGCCTCTAGCTTAGGGTTTTTTTTAACCTACTGCTGTGGATATGCCATAAAAGATTTTTGTGGAACCCTCACTGGCAAGGATCCACAGCTTCCATTGACTTTGTACTCGAATTCCTGGATATTCTTTTTTTGGCCACTAACTTTCGTGACAATACCCCAGAGACTGGTGTTTGAATTGACTTGAATGGTAGGTAGTAATAACTCGTTTAGCAGCCTAGCTAACTGAGAAGATGATGACACTGGAATTATGTATCACCAGTCTTATTATTTCAACAACACTTAATAATTATTGTTTGGTACCTCTCAGACTGTGGCTAGTTTTTACCTAGGCTTAGCAAGTTTTTACACTTCGGATTAGCCTCGTAAACTCCGCTTCCAGGAACATCTTCTATCCTGGAGCCGTCCATGAGTACACAGATAGTAACATACATAGTAACTTGTATTAATACAGAATCGCCTAATATTGGCGGCCATGCTTACAAGCCATTTTGTACGGTAAAGGACTTTAAAGAGCCCATTGTCAAAGCTTTATTTAGGAGTCTCTTTTAGACTTAATAACAATATAAATGAATAATTTTAACAATTAAATCAATAAATAATAATTTACCTGTAATTACTACCACGGAGACTGACGTAACCGCTACTTCACCTAATGAACAAGTATAATTTCCAGAATCTGATGGCCTGACGTTTGCTATGAATAGTTGACTTTTAGCACCATCTGGTAGTATGTCCGTCTTAACACTGAAACAACAAAAATTGAAATTATCATTTAATTAATATATATACTAAATTTATTACAGTTCAATTACGTTTGCAAATTAATAAAGCTGGCCAAAGATTGTGATTAATTTTTGAAGACCGAGTGACGAAACACTTTGATGTACAGCAAAAATTTAATGTATGCATCAATGTTTGACTTTACCTCCTTTTGTTATAGTACAACAATGGATTTATGTACATACAAAACATAAATATTCATTACATGAATATTTCCTCACGTTTCCTTGGGTTACGTGAAGCATTGTTGAGAAATCTGTTGCAGAATATGAAAGAGGTACATTATTATGTACCTTTCTGTGGTAAACATTAATAACAGTAAAAAAACTTGTATAATAAAGGGATATTTTTGAATATTAACGGAGATTAGTAGGACAATTTTCCACAAATATGATTCGTTGCAAAAATTAATAAAATATAAATACCATTATCACAAAAAAAACTTAAAATCTGATCTGAAAAGTTCCACAAGAATATCAGTTATAATATTGATAATTTTTCTACAAATACTTTTTTAGTTTTATTAATAGATTAGATTAGATTCTAACGGGGGAATTGGCTCTTCAGCCTACGCCACCGCGACACCCAAAGATCTATTGTGGCACCCCCTAGTTGGAGACCCTCCCCCGATGCTGTCCTTAGCCGGACTGTGGAATTGGGGGGAGGGCTCCCAGGGGTCAATCAGAGCCCCTGCCATCAGAGCACCCTCTCGAGTCCTGCTTGCCTTAAAAGACTTAATAGGTCCGAGAGGGGGCCCTGGCTGAGGCTTTTGGCACCAGCTTCTCTTTACCAAAGAGACGGTACCTTAGCCAGACCAGCCTCGCACTGATATACCACGTGCAGTGCCGTCTCCTCTTCTTCCTGACAAAACCTACACAGGCTATCCGTTGCCAGGCCCATGTGATGCTTATTAAGTCTGCAATGGCCAGTGAGAACGCCAACTGCCATCCTTATGGCCACCCGGCCTAGTTGGAGTAATTCCGCAGTTAGCTTGGGCGAGTGGCTATAGATAAAGTTTTTCGCCTGCCTCTGGCCTGAACTTTTGACCCACCATTCCCTTGATCGGTCCTGCATCCATGTCTTGATGGATACACTCCTGAGGCATCTTGAGACGCCGCAGAACGGCTCCGGCCCGATAAGTGCTCTGATTGAACCCTCCCGGGCCTGGCGATCCGCCGCCTCATTGCCTCTGTAACCCGAGTGCCCAGGTACCCAAATCAGGAAGACCTTATTATGGCTACTAATTTTCCTGAGTGCACCTAGACAGTCCCACACCAGCCTTGAGCTGATCTCCCATGAGTCAACTGCCCGTAGAGCAGCCTGGCTATCCGAATAAATGACGACTCTGGAGTTATGCACTCCCCGTCTTCTTATTTCGGCGGCGCAGATAATAATCGCGACTAGCTCCGCCTGAAAGACCGTAGCTAGCCTTCCTAGGCTCACCGAGATATTACATCTCGGATGAGCCCCGTACACGCCGGCTCCCACTCCGTCACCCATCTTGGACCCGTCCGTGTACCACATAGATTCGCCTGTAATTGGCGGCCCATTCTTCCATGCCCCTCTGTCTAATATCAAGACTTTGAAGGGTTTTTGGAAGTCATACCTAGGAGTCATTATGTCCGTAGGCAGATCCAAAATCGGGTCCGCCTTCAACTCCTCCCATAGGTCTTGGTAATTCCCAGTATGCCTGGGATAAATGGGAGCTTGTCCCTGTTGTAGTCGTGCCACAACTGCTCTTGCAACGCCTTGGACGTAAATGTGGAGAGGTGGAAGGTTATTAATAGTTTAGTAGCCTTAATAGTCATCAGAAATAGTTGAATATGTAGATGGGTCCGCAATGCTGGATAACATATTTTTACGTTTAAATGAACTCTCTATACGAACTTGGTGAATTTGCTCGGACTATGGATGAAAATCCGAAACCAATCAGAAACAATATAAATATGCATGCTACGACGGATATAATACCAGATGTCATCAGATATATTTATTGGATTATAACAAGCTTCACTACAAGGGTGATGGTTCGAGGGAGAACCCAATTGATAGACCCAAAGCATTATGGAAGAGAAACTAATGAAATGTTTTCCCTGTGTAATTGTCGCATCTTAAATGAATATGAAATTAGATTTTTTGTGGAAAACGCAGTTAAAACTATTTACAAAGAAAATTCATTTAAAGAGTTTGTAGTGGAATCGTTTATTGTGATTCCTGAGGTATGTAGTACATGTCTTGAAGAGGGCGGAAGTTAGTTTAGAGATTTTTGGAAGTTAGTGCTCGAATTATTAACACGGAATTTATAAAAATAGACTGTATTTGTACAATAATTTGAACGTGAGTAATGGTAACTATTAACAAGAAATACTTAGAAATAAATAGGAGATAAATAACTAATAATTTAGAATGATTAAAATAATTGAACTAAGTTGCACAACTAAGGAAATAAGTATAAATAAAAACTGTATAGGGACGCGGAAACTGCTGCTCTCATAATAATCTTGAAGACGTACTGAATTATAATCATATAATCATACCCTCTTCCAATGGGGCGAAGTTTATATATTAGTATTAGCAACACTCACACCAAGACATCTGTCCTAGTGTGCGACCTTGTGCGACCTTGGTTATTTCGGTGACCAGTGATTTAGGTCAGTGGCCAGCCTTAGCGGTTGCTTGCTTTGATGTAAAGTATTGACCCTTGGTTTTGTTTATTTGGCCGCGGCCTTGTCTTGAAGACAGCAGCCGGCTAGGCCACTAGTTATAAATTATTCTTTCTTTGTTATGTGTTGTGAAGGTTTGACATTGCTATGACCCTACCATGTCATTACAAGTTTTACAGGAATGGGAGGTTATGCTTTGCTAAAAAAAAAGCTGTTTTATAAAATTTAAATTCCCATGTATATAAAAATTGAAGACAATTAGACATCTAATGATAATTATATGTATGAAGTGGAATTAGTCAAATTATAATAACCACGTAAATTGCAGTAATAGAAAGTCCGTGTTTTATTTCAGATTCTTTTATTTTGATTTTGAAACTAATTTGGCAGATGGACAGGTTGGTCCCATTTTCTTATGTTTATTTTCATTTAATTTTTGTATTCATTAATCAAATAAATCACTTGCATTTTCTATTCTATTCTAGTTACTCTAAAATGAATATAGTGATGGTTGAATACGTTTTAATTCCCCCCTCCCCGAAACCCCTTAGATAGAATTGTTCCGGAAAACTGTTTCTAAATATAAGCGACAAGATTTGTATATTAACAGGATATAATATATTATTATTAAAGAAACATTTCTTCTTTTGGATTGGTTGATCAATATCTAAATAATAAAATTAGATTAATATCTCAAATAAAATCATTTGGCAATCCACCCACTGCTAGGTCACTCAGCATGTCACATAACGTCATTCAATATCTCCCTACCACAAGCTATTGAAGCTCACCTGTAACGTGCACACCTTTGGGAGAAATGATAAAAACAAAATCTGGTAGTGTTTCGCACTCACACAACTTTCTCTTACTCCAGTTCTCAAAATTATAATTGACAAATTTTATAATTTGTGTACCAAATTTAATGAAATTCGTCGAAAACTGAAAAAAAACTGTTCAGTAAAAGCGCACTTCCGGTTTACTAATTTTCTTGAAACTCGGAATTTTGGCCATCTATTTATTTCTAATCTATTTAATTCTGTTTGGATTATAGAATTGTATAATGCAACTATGATAGCACTTTAGAGAAAAATATAACCCCACCCCCTCTCCTCCCAAAGTGCCCTGAAATGAATTTTTCCAGAGAAATATTTTAAATAAAAGTTGTAGATCTCTGTATGTTTAGTTTATACAGGAATTTTGAAGATAATCGTTGGAGTCATTTTTGAGAAAATCGCGAAAATGTGAAAAAAAATCAATTTAGTAAAGTGGTAAAGTAAACGCACTTCCAGTTATCCGATTTTTTTTGAAACTCGGAATTTCAACATCATCTTCAGTTCTGATTACTATTATTTGGATGACAGAATTGTTTAATAAACTGTAATAGCACTTTAGATGAAAACCTAACCTAAGCTCTTTGTATGGGTAGTTGATATTCCAAGTTTGAAGAAAATCGTCGGAGAGAAATAGCAAAAAAAGTATAAAAAAAAAAACAGCAAGTAAAGTGGTACTTCCGGTTGAAGAATTTTGACAGATGACCCACTGTCAGATGCCATGATGATACCTTAACGGAATATCACGTATCAACTTTCTACGGTTTTTGTATTTGTTTTTGAGCTATACTGTTCACATACACACACACACACACACACACACACACACACAGACCATTTGCTACAAACCACTTATTTGGACTCAGGGCACCTCAAAACGGATATTTCCTTTGAAAACTCGATATCGAAAATTTGACTCGATTAAAATACTTCCTCTCACTAGGAGTAAGAGAAAGTAAAAAATATAAATTAGGATTTTGTAATTATAAGTAAAGTATATTAGTAGAGAAACATTTAATATTGGTTATTACTTAGTACAATTTCAAGATTGGGTTTTTACGAAAGTTTGGTTGAAACAATGAGGGACAGTTAGAAAGGTAGAATACCTTTAGTTATAATAAAAGGGAATTTCCCTTCCTCTCTCTCTTGAATAGAGGGAGGGATATATGTACTGCCTCAAATAGGAAGGATCAAATTTTTGTGGTTCAGGAAAAAGTGCTCATTGTCGATTGATATATGTGTTTAAAGTGCTATACAAGATTCAAGGCCCAATCTTCAAGTCAAACACTTTTATGATTGTAAGTTGTCAACGTATCATAATTGTTGCGTTTTATTATTATTATTTAAAGAATGAGATTTTGATATAATAGATTGATGGTTTTGATTATGTAGACTGTATTTATTTTTGCATTGCATATTATATTTCTTTTTATGCTTATTCGTTTGCTTATTTATTATCCCTCATAGATTCAGGTAAACACTGACCTCACGAAATCCCTTTTGAAAAGATCCAAACTATAATTATAATAATGAATTATTAATTCACATATTTAATTTAATTTACCCCCCAATACAAATGATATTACACACCAACATAGGGGCGATTAAGGTTTGCCCTCTAGGAAATCTGGAAGAGGAAATTAAGATAAGATTTGAACAAGTATAAGGGATTGCTAAAGATTTGGATTCCTGTCTACAGGAATCTTCCAGAAAACATCAAGAAGCTAACGTTTTGCTAGTTCAGTCTTTAATTCTATTCTCACGCTACCTCTTTTATATTAGTTCTATAATGTCCTTGCAGTACTATTTTTCTAAGTTAAAGATATCAATGAATAGTCAGGAAGCTTTTATCTCCCTTAATTCTCCGTCTATCCCCATAAAAATCCTATACTTTCTGTTTTCAAAAAGCAAAACTTTCTGTTCTCTCTGTGATTCTTTATACGGGAAATAATATTTCATTTTTTTTGTTTTTATCTTGTGAGAAATTAAGTCCAATCAGAAAAATAATATATTAATACATGTTTGAAGTATAGTAGAATTTTCATGGGAGGTCCATACTAAGATTGAAGACAAGATAAGGTAAGCCAATCAATTTTTTTCTTTCCAAAATTGATGAGACGAGTAAGAAATTTGGGAGTTCTAGAGAGGTTTTAGGATTAGTATTAGCAGTATGGGGGAAGGGGGACATAATTAAAAGGCTAATCAAGGAAAGTAATGGCATTAATTGCTGGTACACTGATGGCTTCAGACACTATAGAGGTATAGTTTCTGGATAGTGCAGTGGAAGAAAGCAATGAAAATAAATAGTTTAGAGTTTAGAATATTTTATAGTATCCAAAATTGTATTTTAATATTTTATAATTATCTTAGTGCTGTGAATTTACCTTCAAAAAGAGTGTATATTAGTGTCAGGTACTGTAAATTGGGGTCATGGCAAATAGAAAAACAAAGGCACAAAATCCCGTTAGGTTAATTCTTTTGTACAAGAAAATTCCCCCGCTAGAGAGAGAGCAATTCTAAAGAATGGGGTCTGCCATCAGTTTCAAAGAGTAAAGGCTTTCAAACAAGGAAGTCTGTATTCTGCTTACAAAGCCAGAACACTTCAGAAAGCCAGAACACTTCAGGAATCGCTCTCTTAGTATCAGTGCCAGTTTCAAAATAAATTAAATAAGTTTATAATATCAAATAAGTTGTAGTTATTATTTTAACAGAATATATTTATTGTTAACAGTGGTGATTTCTTTATTATTGCTAATACTTCTTTCTCTTTTAAACTTACATACTTACAAGCCCTAATACGAAACCGCTCGTGCTACTTACTACAAACACACATCACACCATAACATTACAATAGAAGGATAATTAATAAATAATTATAAAGTTAATCTCTCTCAATCAACGTAGTTTAAGATATAGACCTCCACGTGTTGGATGTTTCCATTTTTAAAGAAAAATGTGCACTTTAAAGTCCCAAACACGTGTTTTTTTCCCACTCAGGTACCACTCCCCTTCCCCCTTTTAACCTAGTTAGCTCATAACAGAAACATTTAAAGACCAGTCAGTGTATAAACTAAGTTTGCTCTGTGCAAATCTATGTTATCACACTGTTTGACAAACGCATCCTGATGATGGGCGAACGCCCGAAACCGGTCGATGACCACAAAAAGAAGCAGGCTATCACGGAAAATATCTTTGATACTATAGAAGGAAACTGGTCTGGTTTGAGCAGGAGCTTGATTGCAATTAAGATTTGTGGCTTCAGGAGGTATGACCACCGTTTTTCTAGACTGAGTTCATTGGTTCATTGACTGTTGCTGCCAGGGGGAAGAGTGGCAGGGAGAAATTAAAGAAATGTGGATATTCTCTGATTGTCAACATGTTGCATTAAAGACCTGAATAAGCCGTGCTGGAGATATCTTTTACACACAGCGTGCGTAAAGGATCGTCGACAACACCTTATTCGGAATAGGTGGCTCTGCATGTAATCATGTCCCGGTGAATACACGGAAAAACAAACAACAAATTTTGCTTTCCAAAAATTTTTTTGAGTGTATCCAGCAGGATATTTCCGATCAAAACCTTCCATTGTTTGCCAGCAGTTTTACTTTGGTAATGACATTGCAGGATTCACTGGGATGTGAGCCTTGTACAATATATTTAGCCGCAATATAAGTAAGAGGCATGCTAGACTTGATCCATCTCTTGCTGGCCTAACGGCCACCTCATTAACCCACACTCCAGAATGGCCTGGAACGCGATGAACAACCCGATCACCGCCTCTTTACATGGTTTGCAAAAATTTAAATATTTAATTAATGATAGCATTATATCTTTTGAAAATGAATAATATAATGCCAGAATGGCATTATATTATTGTACAAGATATAAATTATGCCATTTTGAAAGGATATTCAGCTATAACTTTCATATTAGAAAACATTGTTTTCGAATATAATGATGCTGCTTGTTTTAGTTAATGATATGTAAGATAAAATTATTATATATTTTATATTATATTGTCTTTTTTATTTAATATTTTTTTTTAAATATTAAAATGTAATAATTAGATGATGAACCATTAAAAATGTAAGCTCTGTCTATAGAATATATAAAAAAGAATTATTATACTTTTTTGTCTTAATATCTATCTTCACTATTTGAAATAATACAAAAAATGAATTTATTAACTATTTGGAATGTTCACTTCTTACTTTTTCTTTCATTTTTATTTTTTTATTTTTTAGTACTTATCTACTTATCTACTAATTAAATACCTTTCTATTTACTTGTAAAAGTTTATGTTTCATCACAATGAAACCACAACTCGTGAAAAACTGTAAACTGATTAATATTTAATAAGAAGAACTACTTCTGGATAACCTTCAGTATTTTGTTATTCATCTAATTTTTCTTTTTTCCTTAAATTGTTGTTAAAAAAGAAATAGCAATTGTTATTTTGATTATTATATACAGTGATATTGCATGGAAAACACATTTTTCATAGTTAAGTCATGAGAAAATAAGTAATGTTTGAAAAAAAAAATAAAATAAAATGATTATTACGTTTCTATTTCTTGAAATATTTTTTATGAATACATATATGGATTTTGTATAAATAAGACCCCCATATCGATTCTCACATGGGTAAAGTCAATTTTGACTTAGCATCGTGAGAAAAAGTGGAAAACTACAGTTAGTGAGTAGCGCAACTAGGTAGCGAAGGCTGGAACTAAAATGACAAAGAAACTGCGGCCTGCTTACCATACACCACTCCCTCTCAATAAAAATTGCCGTCAGGCAAGTTTTGGCCATTCCATTGGCTGTTACGTCATAGGTATGGACTCATATGGCTTTATTATGTAAGGTTAGTTTTGAATATTTAAAACTTGTTTTAAAAAACTAATTTTTTAAATAAAAGGGTCATCCAATAAGTAGCGAGACAAATCACTTTAAATCAGATACAATAGTTTCAGCGCGTCAAGTTGGCATCCTTGTTCTTAGTTTCTCATCAGCTGTTCGATAGTATTTTGGTAAGCATAATCTCAGTTTATATAACAGTAAGCTTAATATTTAGTTAACAATGGCGAGTCCGCTCGAGCATTGCAACTCGGAAAAACAACGTCTCAGTGATTAGATTTTTAGTGTGTGAGGCATCAAAGGAAGTGAAATCTACCAAAAAAATGTTGAAAGTGTGTATAAGTGCGAATAATTGTTTGAACCATTCGAACGTTTACAGACGGGTAGAACAGTTTAAAAGTGGCCTTGTAATTGTGCTTGTCGAGCCACGAAGTGGACGACCAGTTAAAGTTGCAACTTCCTCCCTTTACTCTTCCCCCCCTAACGCCTTAATTCAGGACAACTGGCATATTACTGTTGAACTCATAGCTGAAGAAGTCCATGCGAGTGTTGGAACTGTCCATAACATTATTCAGAATACGCTGACTCTTGACTAAAGCCGTAATTTTGTTTCATGACAACGCGCGCTCACACACAGCCCAGTTAACTCAAGAAACACTTCAAAAAATGGGGTGGGCGATCCTTCCATATCCCCCCTACAGCCACAACCTCGCCCCATCGGACTTCCGTTTATTTGGACCCCTTAAAGAGGCTCTACGTGGGAAACATTTCCAATAGAATGAAAAAGTTAAAAATCAGAAGCAAAAAGTGGCTTCGAGATCAATCCATATAATTTTATTCCAGAGGCATGCACAAATTAGAAGAACAATGGGACAAGTGTATAAATGTTGCTGGAGACTATGTTGAAAAGTAGCAAAAGTTTTGTATTGATTAAATGAATCGTTTTTTTAAGCTACAGGGATTTGTCTCGTTATTTATTGTATGACCCTCGTATATATGAACGGCTAGTTTTGATTAAGCAACAATCAATCTGTCTTATGCTTTCAACTCAACATGTTTTTAGAGAGCTTCTGAGTATGTAGAAAAAAGGTTTGTTAGCGAATAACCTCTAAGTAGGTGTGAACAAATACAGAAAGGAATATTCACAGGAACTATAACATTGATAACATCGAATTGCAACTGACACGAAGAAAGTTTTTTATTACTCAATCTATCAACCGAAATTGCGAATTTACCTTACTCCTATGAATACAATTATACATTAAATGGCAATTTTTTTTTTTTTTTATAGTTCAAATTTTATTTATTTGTCCAAATATAAATATAGAGAAGGTAGTAGGACAAGTAGACCCAGCATCGTGATAAAAAGTGGGAAGCTACAAGTAGTGGCGCCCTAGGTACCGAAGGCCGGAACTAAGCGGCCTAGGAACTATGGCGTGCTTATCACACCTCCCCCCCTATTCAAATCGACGTCTGCCAAGCTTTCGCACTTCATGGGCTGTTGCGCCGTAGGGTTTTAGGGTAGGACAAGTACCAACCTACCAACCTCGGAGGATAGAGAAGTGATTATACTCTAGCCCAGAAGTGTGCGCCAATAACATTGAATCAACCTTAATAAAATTAGAAATTTAACGTCTCAAATGCTGCACAACATTCTATAATAATTTTTTTTTTTTTTTGGAGGGAATAATGTTTTAAATAAAGCTTAGGTATATATATCAATAGTCAGTGTAGGAAGTTTAAAGAAATTTGTTGGAGCCGTTTTCGAGAAAATAGAGAAAAATTGTAAAAAAAAAAAAAAGAAAGAAAAAAATCATTCAGCAAAGTCGCATTTTTGGTTAATGGATTTTGCCCGAAACCTTCGTGGACAGAGATGTGGTGGTAATTTTCACAATTACAGCTGCGCAATCAATAAATTGGTAGTTGGAATGTAAAATTACAACTAGTAATTGTAGTTACCATTCTTATTGTCGTAACTTTTGACGTGATGAGATTGACCTCGTGAATCAAAACGTGTTTGTAGTTAGAAATTACAACAAATTAACTAGGAAATGAATATGTAAAGTAAAATAAATCGTAAAAAAAAAGAAGAATAGATTTAAGAAGTTATAGATGTCAGTTTTCTAACTAATTACAACTATAACTACTTAGACATTGGTAGTGTTTTTTTTTTTGCCGCATGTACCTTGCAAACAGCCAGACATGTTACTCTGGGGAAATGTTAGTGTTTATATCTTCCAATTAATAGCTCAGTGATCTATGCTGCGTTTGTGAGTATATATTATTGTTATTTGTTTTATTACTATTGAATTTTTTTTTGTTTTTTATAAGGTCAAGGGTGTAGAGATAAGAATCTATAGTTTGATTTTGTTGGAATTTGATAAAGTGATACAGTTCTAAGTGAATCTGTTCTGTATAGTGGGTGAGCATTGTGACTAAATTGGCTGGTAATGGGCACTTTGAAGCAATAATTGCTTTCACAGTCGCCGTTCTCTGTCTATGTATTTCTCGCAGGATAGAATTATGTGATTAGCGTCTGGTAGTAAGTATTCCAAAACAACGTGCAACGCGGATCGACAGTGTAATAACAAGTAGGAGTGATAACAAGATAACAAGAAGGAAAATATATAATTTTTAATTATGAAAATTATAACTAGTGGTGCCAGCCAGTCGCTATTATTCAGGACTGGCAAGCACGCCAGGAAGTCAAGAGCCGCGGTCAGTGCACGGTCAAAGGGACCGCCAAGGACAGGAACCGCCACCTGGCCATATACAAGGGTCAACAAATCACTCAAAAAGCCACCTGGCTACAGTCTTTTGATAACCGCCAATAAACAAACACTCAAAAGACCACCTGGCTACAGTCTTTTGATAACCGCCAACACCTGTTGCCGCACCTGTTCACCGACCTATTCAAGACCTAGGGTCAACACACGGCAAGAGATGTTTAGTGTGACCCGTAATTACACACTTGTTAATGTGTGAGTGATGGCAGAGTGTGAGTAAAATAAATCGTAAAAAAAAAGAAGAATAGATTTAAGAAGTTATAGATGTCAGTTTTCTAACTAATTACAACTATAACTACTTAGACATTGGTAGTGTTTAAGTAGAGATTAAAATTGAACATTCGTCTAAAGTACAGTGGTATTTACTTTTACAATTACTATTTCTCAACTTCTAGTTGTAGTTATAAGTTTAAACTACAATTACTTGACAAAATAATGCAACTATGAAAGTAACTACAATCACATTTGTAACTAAATCTCAACTGATGTTGTAACTCTAGTTTTTAATTTGAAATTGAAACTACATTTTGTCGGACTGTGACATACACACACATACGTACTAATCATTCGCTAAGAAACATTTTTTTTCTCATACCCAGGGGGACCTCAATACATGGAATTACTGTGAAAACTCAATTTCGAACAACTTTAACACGATTGCCAATAAAAAGAAATGGCTTATTTTAAAAAAAAAACAAAAAACCAAATTAATATTATAAAGAAGACAACAGCAACTTATTTTGTGAATAAGTATTTATAACTACCTGGGAGTTTGTTGTAAGTATCTTAACTTAAGTACTAAGGTCAGATTTATAAAGTAGTTGAATTCTTTATAAGGAGTTAATCTATTTTAGGGGCCAACTTAAGCTAAACTCAGATCCTGTTCGTAAATTTCAGTATTTATGTAAAACTGGAAGGAAATACAATTTTATTTCATTTAAAATTATCAGAAAATAAAATATTCTTTAGTTCGGGAAGTTCTTCTAAATAATTTCAATTTTCACATCTTAGAGTTTTACTTTACTAACTTTATTTTGTAATACCTCATAAGCCCTATATTTTGGTAAAATAGAATATTTTTGTTAAATGTATTTTAAGAAAATCTAAAAGCTACATCGTTAGAGTACCTTAGTATTGTATGTAAAATTTTCAAAAAACATTAACATTATTGTTATAATGTTAGAATACAATAAAGAATAGGATTAACAGAAAACTCAAGAAAAAAAAAAAACAATTGATAATGAAAAATAATAAGCTAGAAATGCGAAACTTGCAAATATTATTCTAGAAATAACACAAATATTTTTTAAGGAGTTTCATTTTTCTAGGAGTTTAGTTTTAAATACAGTTAAAAACACCAGTCAGTGTGTAAAACTGAATTTGCTCTGCGCAAGTTTGTGTTGTTACACTGTCTGAAAAACGCATCCTGAAGATGGGCGAACACCCGAAACCGGTCGATAACGACAAAATGAAGCAGGCTACCACGGAAAATGTCTCTGATATTTTTTAAATTAAACATGTAAAAAAAAAAAAAAAAAAAAGTAAATTAAACCCATAATCTGATAACTTAAAATATTTGAACATTAATTGCAATTCAAAGATTTCCTACAAGCCAAGGCATTAGTAGTGAATAAATATAGGGAGTTCCGGGGGTCAGTCACCGCATCCGGTATAATTGTACCTTATACCGCACCCTCCGTAGTTTTTTTTAGTTACCGCTAGACTGCAGTCTAATTCGTAGTGTAGGTGCAGAACACGCTGCGGTGAACTAGTGTACTATGTAAATTCAAGTTTTGTGATTACCAACTGTGTTTTAGAACCTTATGTAAGATAAGCAGACAATCCTGTGTAGTGGAAGAAAGAAATGAAAGAAAATAAGAATTTTGAAAATAGTTTAGTGAAATAATCTGGTGAATTTAGCTAGTTCAAATAGTGTATTTTAGTGAAGGGGAAAGTGCCAGGTACTATAATTTTGGTCAATGCAAACCAAGAGACAAAGGGCAAGAAACAGTTAGGGTAACACAATACATTCCCTCCAGGCATACCAGCATTATTTGAAAAGATTTGAACTAACAATTAGAAGGCATTCTTTAAAGACAGCCTATATTCTGCTTTCAAAGAAGGACAGTCTGGATTCTGCTTTCAAACAAGAACAGTCTGAAACAGACATTCCTGAAACACTTGCTTCAGGAATCGCTATCTTAAATTCAGTGCCAGTTATAGAGTTTAGCATTTATTCTAGATAAATAATTGATTTATATACATAATAGTTGTGATATTAAAAAGTACTAGTTTCACTTAGAGAATATATCTAATTTTGAAAACAGTGTTGGTCTTTTACTTATTTCTAATATTTCTCTCTCTTTCTCAAACATACGACAAGCCCTTTATTAAACCGCTCGTGCTACTACAAACTACTACTACAAACACACAGCACACCACTAACATTTCAGCTGCCATACAATATTTCTAACGCCTTATACTAAAATTGTTTTTCTAGGCAAATTGCTTAACTCTTGCGTAATTTTGGTGTTAGTATTAAGCGTAGCATCTGTGTAGAATGTTCTGGCTATGATAACACCATCTTTCTTTTCACGATTAACCATGTGGCATCTCTCCCCTATAAAGTGGGAAATATGTTGCATCTAGATCCGGTATACATGCCGCTTATTTTTCTGTCCGGTATACATGCCACAGGTAGTGAAACTGTAACCAACATGTACTTTAGCCTTATTTTTACAGTGTAATTCATTGTTGCGTTTTTAAACAGTGTTTAACATTGGCTTTAATTTTTCGTCCGTTTTCATAATCTAGTTTGAAATGCCAACATTTTAAAAAAACTCGAAGAAAATTTCAAGAGTGTAAGTAATACTTGGATTAAACAGCACATTTGGCGCAAACTGACTCGGTATCGGATTGGACTATTGATTTTGTGACGCTTGGAACAAAGTTGCAAGTGTTGGCAATGGTTCATCTAATGACGTCAAAGCCACTGGAATCTATGCATTCAACAGAAACTCTCATACAGATCACTCACTTTTAGTATCGGATAATGCTGTGTGCCAACCAGAAGATTCGAGGAAAATGCAACATACTCCACCAAGTAAAACCATCACCACACCTCAAACTAACTTGCATCCTATAAAACCCTTGCCAGGTTCCAGCATTGAAAATCCAGATACTTCAAAACCTTCAAAATACCTGCGTCCGAGATTGTTCTCACGTGTCCCCTGATATCCAACTAAACGAACAACATTATTCGCCAGCGCAGCCTAGTTCTTTATACTGGACCACGCGACGGTGAATGGCTGAACAGCCGAAGTCATGGCGTAGGGAAACAAACATTTGTGTGCAAAGTAGGTAAAGATTAAATTCATTTTCTGAATGTAACTTAAATCTATGTTTATAATAGCTTCAAGTGTTCAAGTTTAGGTTAGTTTAATTCACAAACTGTGTTTAACTTCACCTCACAGTTACATTGCTTTCAACCTCCTCGTGCTGTTAGGCTTAGACATTTCTATAAATATGTTTTAATGCTTTTTTTAATAATGTAAGTCCTATCATGCATCAATAAAAAGCGTTCAGTCTATAATAAAGTGTTTTTAGGACAATGAATAATTGATTTTTTATGAAGCACGGCGTATCTCCCGTAAAGGTGCGGCATCTTACCCGGGATATACGGGTGAGATGCCTCAAGGTAGAGGTTTAGAAAAGAAGTTATTATAAAATAGTGACACATTGTTTTCGTTATTTATCGTATTACAGATATTGCATATTTGATAGTGAACTGTACTGCATACTTCAATTTATTTTGTGTGAATTATGGAACGTTGTGTATGAATTTCAAAAAATATGCGGCATCTCTCCCTGATCCCCATAAGAGATAATATTTCTTGATCCAAAATATTATAGTCGGCAGGGAGATAAAATAGGAAATTCACAAAAGAAATGATAAAAACCTTACGTAAGTATCTAAACTGTAAAATGAAAAATAATAATTATTATCTCGCCTCCATGGTTAATAATTGAAATTCATCATTTCAGTTCCACAATTTACAGTACAAGCTTAATTTATTAATGCTGAATTGATTGATATAGTTTATCCATTGTGGTTAAATTGCCTGTAAATAATATGAAATCGAGCAGCTGAAACATTATTGAAGATAGTAGCTCTTTGACTTGATTTAACAGTTTCCAATATTAAACACGCTATAGCCTTAATTGAATCACTATTCAAGTTACTGGCATCAAATTGAATGGAATACTTTTGCACTCTATTTGACCAAGCCTGAAACCAGCCAATGTTTGAGATTAAATAAGATTACTCAGAATTTGTAGAATATAGTTTAAATGAGAATAGACAATGTAATATATTAGTTTCTAAATTATGACACAATTAAGTGTATTATTGGGAAGAGAGAGAAGGGAAGCATTAAAATTTTCCGGTTTCTTCATATTTTAAAAAAACCCTTTCCGGATAACGAATTATTGACCAAACAACTAATTGTTTCAAAGACTTTCCACTTGGTCGAAAACTTAACAACCCTTTTGAACAATCTATGTTGCATAGAATTCGATTAAGTCCCCGTGTGGCAAATTTTATTTCTCTACAATTTTAATGCTCTGTGATTAACTTCACGTCTCCGAGATACGTATATAACTTGACAATGTCACCACTTTTCTTTTTTTAAATACCATTTTTCATTTGTATATTTTCTTTCTTTGGAAAATTATAACTCTGAACTAATTTATATTAACCATAAGTTTCCAGAGTTCACTGTAAATCTCTAAGTCTTGAATCATCTTCAGTAAGGATAGTGGAAAATCCCGCCACTAATACCTTATCACCTTAATAATTCGATATTTCATTTTCACAACTCCTCCCAAATAATATGGTCGATCGTTAATAAACAGGTAAAATAGTGGCGGGCTCAAAATACAACCTTTTCCAACTCCACTTTTTTCCTCTAAAATGCTATCCTTAGTTGATTATACAATTCTGCTAATCTAAACAAAATTAATTAGAAATAGATCACAAAAATTATTTAACCGGAAATGCATTCTTATGGAGAACAGTTTTTCCATAAAAAAAAAACACCAACGAATTTCATTAAATTTCGTATACTAATTATAAAAAATTTGTCAAACAATTTTATAAACTGTAATAAGAGAAAGTTATGCGAGTGTTTCACACCAGATTTTATTCTCCACATTTTCGCAATTTCCTCCCTCCCCCAAAAAAAAGTTCTAACCATTATCTTTAAATTTCGTATAGTATCTAAACACTTATAAATAGCAAGCTATTTTGCCGATTCTGGGACAGATTTTTGCTCCCTCACCTCCCCCCCTCGCCTTCTACCTTCCAACCTTCCCTGTCCATGATCCACCACCCCCCTCACCGCCCTAGTTACCCCTCTCCCACCACATGATCCCTCTCCCCTCCCCCAACCTATTCCCAACTTTTCCCCCACCCCCTCCCCATCCCCTTTTCCTGTAAGCGAAGAAATATTAAAAATTAATTTTTTTTTTTGCTTAGGTCAGCAAAAGCGATCTCACAACCTTCGTCATCCAAGTCCATCACTTACACCACTCAGCTATAGTGGTAACTTGGCAATAGTAGTTTTCTTTAGATCCTTATACCTCACCCACATACTTCTTCCTCATCTCTCTCATATACTTTCTATCTCTCTCTCTCTCACTCTATACATATATATATATAAAATATATACACAGAGACTTAAAGAGAGGCTCTGCCCCACGTACCCCAGGCCAGGGTTCATTAACCTGTATTTTTCCATTCGTACAAAAGTTTATTAACCTCTATGTATGCCTAATGTTTGCAATATAATATATTTTATGACTTTTTTTTTTAGAGTTCTACTTATGTAAGTTTTTTGGTAAACAATAAACTAAAACTTAATCTATGATTCCTTCTTATCTACTTTTATCGATCAAGTATATTGACATTTAATACAGTATATTGATTTATGAGTCACTTACCTGTGTAAGGTTTTTGGTAAGCAATTTACAAGTTAATCTCCATTTTGACTTTAACAATTTTGCTCCGATCATTATATATTTATAGAATCCAATATATTAAACCTTTTAGATCAGACCGTTATTTTTTGGCACAGTTTAAAGTTGTTGGACCTGTTAGATCAATTTAGTTAATAATATGTTTTATCGAACTAATTGTTTTAGCAATTAAAGAAAGGAAAAAAAGCTAGTGATTTAATAACTGGTGTATCTCAAACATCCTGTCCTGTCTTTTTCAGAATTTTCATGGTTATCTAATCGAATATCCGATTGATCTTTAAATAACAAAAATTTTTGAATTGCCTCATAACAATAGTATTTTGCCCATTATTTCGGATAAAACCAAATTTCATCTTTGAATCCCAATTCCACATCTATTCCGAAATATATCTCCTTTCCTTACATAAGAAATCTATCAGAAAAAATATCCAAAGTCCTCAGACCATATAACATTATCCTAGCACATAAAACAACCAATACAATACACAAACTGTTCACTAAATTAAAAGACCGTACCCGACAGAACTACAATCAAATATTATTTATAAAATAAATTGCCAGCAATGTCCAGCCACTTATATTGGTCAAACGAAACATATTTAAAGAACAGGTTATACCAACATGACTATGACTGCAGAAAAAACAAACCTAACTCTGAAAATATAACAGCACTCACTAAACACCATACCGAAAAAAGGACACGATTTTGATTTTTCTAACACTAGTATTTTGGCAACTGAACTTAATAGGAAAAGAAAAAACTTCAACTTATTAGAAATGCTATATATAAAAAATCAAAAAAATTCTATTAATTACAGGACAGATACCAACAATCTCTCTTAAATTTATCACAACTTCATTTCTTAACCCCTGACCTTGTTTTCCAAATAGACCCTCTCTCTACTAGTCCCGTTATAACTATACCTGCCCGCTGTTCACTATGATTTATTTGTTCACTATTCTCTGTGGTGTTGTGTGCTCTCAACCTTTTTATTTTCCAAATTTATATATAAGTTTTTAAAATTGTTATGTTTTGAAGATTATTTAACAGTTTCTTTTATGTAAGTAAACCAAAAAATGTATAAATTAATCTATAATTTTATATTTTTTATTATTATTTTCTGATTTTGTTTCTTGATTTTGTCTTTCAAAAAAGAACCTGTTGTATTTGTATGTCGTGGGCCTTGAAAAAGACAATATATTTGTACAAACATTGGCAAGAATTTAAATTTTCTTATTTTTTAAAAAAGACCGAATCTCACAATCCTTTTTCCCTTCATATAAGAACGGTCGATCAGAATCTTCCATTAGGTTACTTTTTCTCTTACTCCTAGTAAGAGGAGTATTGTAAATCGTGTCAATATTCGATATCGATTTTTCCGCGAAAATATCCTTTTTGAGGTCCCTGATTCCAAAAGAGTGGGTTTTAAAAGCAAATGGTTTGTCGTAGTATCTAATATGAAACCATAAGCTCAAAAAGACAAACGTCGAATTCAAACTTGATATTCCGTTGACATCTACCATGGCAGCTGCGATGTGGGTCATCTGTCAACTTGTTGTTTTTTTTTTTGTACTTTTTTTGCGATTTTCTCAAAAATGGCTCCGACGATTTTCTTCAAACTTGGTACATCAACTACACGTACAATGAACTACAACTTTTATTTGTAATGTTTCTCTGGGAAAATTCATTTAAGGACAGTTATGGGGGAGGGATAGGGTAAGGTTTTCATCTAAAGTGCTATTTCAGTTTATTAAACAATTCTATCATCTAAGTAATGTTAATTAGAATTGAATATGTTGTTGAAATTCCGAGTTTCAAAAAAATCGGATAACCGTAAGTGCGTTTACATTACCACTTTACTAAATGATTTTTTTTTTTCACTTTTTCGCGATTTTGTCATCCGATTCATGTCTCCGACGATTTTCTTGAAAATTCCTACATAAACTAAATATACAATGTTCTACAACTTTTATTTAAAACATTTCTCTGACAAAATTCATTTCAGGGCACTTTGGCAAGAGGGGGTGGGGTTATATTTTTCTCTAAAGTGCTATCATAGTTGCATTATACAATTCAATAATCCAAACAGAATTAATTAGAAATAAATAGATGGCCAAAATTCAGTTTTTGAAGAAAATTAGTACACCGGAAGTGCGCTTTTACTGGACAGTTTTTTTCAGTTTTCGACGTATTTCATTAAATTTGTTACACAAACTATAAAATTTGTCAATTATAATTTTGAGAGAACTGAAGTAAGAGAAAGTTGTGTGAGTGTTTCTCACCAGATTTTTTTTTAAAAAAAAATTCAAAAACCATCGAAAGTTCTATTTATGGTGAAAAATCTTTTGAAAATTTGGCACTATTATAATAATACATTTTGATTACAGCAAGTACCAAAATTTGGAATTTGTTAAATTATGTTTACATTTTGTCCTGTTTTTAAACAGTTATTTAGTACATGAAAAATGTACATAAAATTGGGCACACATTAATATTTAAAAATTGCTATTTAATATTCATAACTTATGTTAATTTTATGACTCCCTTTTTATATTTGTTTGTGTTGCTAGTTTGAAGTTAATGCTGAATAATTTTTTTTTTTTTTTTTTTTTACTTAATTTAGGAGTCAAAGTCCTATTAAATTATTAAACTTCGCTTTTTCACCTTGTGACATCTAAGTTTTGTAATTTCATTAAACAATAAAATGGAAGAATTGTCCAAGATTTGTGAAACCTTTCAAAGCAACAACACAACGATTAAAGAAGAGTTGGAGACCTATTGTGGAACACAGCCATTAAGCTTTGAGTTAATTAAGTTGATTAGTACTTTCTATGTTTGTTGGTTTTACGTTTCTCAAATTGCCCAAATGTTGTTCACTCTTTGAACACTAGCTAGGACTAGTTTAAGGAAGGAGATAACAAACTAAAAGTGCGGGTATATCAGTGATATAAAACCAAAATGTTTTGAGGTCAATAAACTGGACTTTGTGGGTGTGCGCGTATGTGTGTTTGTGTTTCTGTAAAAAGATGCGGGTCTACAGCTAAAACTCTTTTGTGTTACTTTTAAATGGTTTCCTCTTGTCGCCTCTACTCTTTTCATATTGAAAACGTGAACCCATACATAAAAACTTCTTTCAGAATTTATAAAATAATACAATAAAAAAAAAGGGTTCAATAGCATTTACTTTTTCTTCCTCCTTCTACTAAGAGATCGTATTATATTTTACGACTTCAATTTTTATCGGAAATACATGTTTTGAGGTCTTCTGAAAATGGAAAAAAATTTTTTTAGCAAATAAATTGGTATATGTGGGCTAAAAAGAATCAAAAACTAGAAATGACCTTTTTTTCAGTTTTTTTCAATTTGCTCACAAACCATTCGTTCGTATAGTATCTTACATGCTTATTACCCAAAAAAGTTTAGTCACTTTCATTTAAAAATAAATTCTGTGGGAGAGGGCAGTCTTTGGACAAGAGGGTGTATGTGGAATCATGAATTTTTTATAATTGGATATTATCAGCTGGTGGACAAAAGGAATTTCAAGATCAGTATGGAGATTTAAATTGAAGACAAAGTAAGGAGCACTGGTGATTTTCCGAAAGACCTTAGACTGGTAGAAATTAGAATGCTTAGCTGAATTCCAAACCTCACATCCGTAAATCCATAGGGTATTTATGACTGTATTATAGCAGGATCATTGAATAAGTAACAAGGCAAAAATCGCTTTAGCTTAAAAACGATTCATTTAATCAATACAAAACTTTGGCTACTTTTCAGAATAGTTCCTAGCAACATTTATAAATTTGTCCCATCGTTCTTCTAAATTTTGTATGCCTCTAGCATAAAATTCTTTGGATTGATCTCGTAGCCACTTTTGCACCTGATTTTTGACTTCTTCATTGGATTGAAAATATTTCCCCCGTAGAGCCTCTTTAAGGGATCCAAACAAATGGAAGTCCAATGGGGCGAGGTCGGAGCTGTAGGGGAGTTGTGGAAGAATCCCCCACCTCTTCCCACCTCTTTTTTTTGAAGTGTTATTTGAGTAACCCGTAGGTTGTCTTGGCACCCATCTCGCACAAATTTTCTTGTACTGCAGCTAATTCTGATTAATGTTGTGGACAGTTCAAACACTCGCAAAGCACTTCTTCAGCTATCACTTCAACATAATTGTCCTAATTAAAGCGTTAATGCGAGATTCGAGGGAGGAAGTTACAACTTCAACCGGTCGTCACTTTGTTGCTCGTCACAAACACTTCACTGCCACTTTTAAATTGTTCTACCCATTTGTAAACGTTCGAACGGTTCAAACAATTATTCCCGTACACTTTCAACATTCATTCGTGGATTTCACTAGCTTGGATACCCTCTACAATTAAAAATCTTATCACTGAGCGTTGTTCTTCCGAGGTGCAATGCTCGAGCGGACTCGCCTTTTCTAACTGAATACATTTGTATTCAGAACTGCGACGACGGAGTCAGGGAAACGGTGTACCACTATTTATGTCAGTGTCCCTGTTTCGCTGGTACTAGGTTTCGCGTATATGGGAGGGCACCTCTCTCGCAGAATTGCCTGGGCGGGTTGGAGTTTAAGGATATCTTGGGATATTGTAGACTGACCGGTAAGCTACCGGGGGAGATTAATTAAGGGAATATGGGAGGTATCGGGGCGATAAAAGCCTCGTAGGCTTAGGTCTCACGCCATCAGGCACCCGGCATAATAATAACTGAATACATTTGAGGTTATGCTTACCAAATGCTGTCGAACAGCTGTTGAGAAACTAAGTACAAGGATGCCAGCTTGACGCACTGAAACTGTTGTATTGATATACAAACCGTTTCTAAGCTACAGCGATTGTCTCGTTACTTATTGAATGACCCTCGTATATAATAAGTCTTTTGCTTTCAATTGTGTGTTTATAATGTCGCTCAAGCAGTCTAGAGAGAATTTTTAATTGTGTGTTAATTTCTCTGTCTCTTCAGTCTAGTGTAAGGGTTCCAAATTAGTCGTTTCTTTTAGTATAAACCGAGACAGTGAACTCGGTCGCTGGTTAAGGATAGGTGAAAGGGTGGAGCAGCTAAGTCTTAAGATTATTTTGCATTTGGCGGGTTGACTTTGATTTTTCATTTTTTAAACCAGTTCTATAATTTTTTGAGGATTTAGGATGCATGGACAGAAACTGGATTGGAAGCGATGCAGAGTTATCGTCTGCGTAGGAATGGAGGATTGTTTCTTGTGGGAAAGAATGATTGCAGTGATTTCAAACTCAAAAACAGATTTTCCAACTAAACATCAAATCAGTTTGAAACTAGTTTAACATGATCTAACAGAACAGTTCGAGGCACAAGTCTCGTGCTAGCTAGTCGGGAACTTTATAGGGAGATTTTATATTTAAATAATTTAAAAAAAAAAAAAACATTTAAGCGTTACAACAGCATTCAAATTCAAAGCAATCGCAAGCAAATCGGGGGCTGCGCATGCGCAAAATGATAATCAGAACTCAGTTGGCAACTAATCAGAAACTATTAATTTTTATATGATTTTATAAAGTTGGTAGCATATATTTTTTTATCACAAAGAGTAACACAAAGATTTTTGCTAGAAACGTAATGTTATATAAATAAATTTAAGAACCTTTAGTGTTATATTTACCTACAAAAGGTGAATATTTTACTTTATCTTGACATGTTATTTGTGGTTTGTATATGTATATGTGAACAGTATCTAGTAGGATACTTGTAAGACGTCACAATGATAAATCGACTCGTGCGACCTTACCATCTGGGCTCTCTAGAAAACAGTATAGGAGACTCCTTTTGTAGGACGTCTTGGAGTAGTGAATTTAGTATCGAATAGAATGTTACTTATTGTAACCACAATACACCAACTATTCCATCCTAGTCAACACGCTTCTACTATATTAACGACTTCAACAATTAAATGTTTTACTGTAGCGATAATTAGCTATTAATAGTGAAGTCTTAATATATGTGGTTTTAAATTAACGATCATATTTGTTACATTATTAAGCTGAAAGATTTATGGATAAACTTAAAACTTAGCGACATAAATCTGGTATATTACTAGTATATCTTATAAACTTACTCAGCGTGTTTCTTTGTTTGTAGGTAAATTCAGCCTTTCAATTATAGCTCTATTTGTCTAATCATGTTTTGACGGAAATACTATACTTCTTTTCAAGAACAAAAACGGCGCCAGCGATACCATGCTTCTCATCCCTAACAGTATAGCGCAATTGTTATTAGAACTGAGCAATAGACACACACTAAGCTAAGCGAGCGCTCGAAATGTACATCAGTCTCAATAACAAGCTCTGAGATTGGCCTACACCCAGGCAAGAAAATGAGCTGTATTTCCTCTTATGAAGCAGGGACCCTTTTGTGGCATAAGCTACTAGTTTCTAAAGGAGGATCTCAGCAATGAAAAGGTAGTAACTGAGGAAAATCCTCTTATAACTAAAGCTATTCAGGGAGGCTATGACCAGAAAAAATCTGAAGCATGAATCAGTCTGATAGGCTTCTAATGCTGACAAGTTAATTATCGGGGCATGTAGACTCAGAAAGCACTAGAGTAGCTGGGCCTAGATTGCGATTATAGAATGTGGGAAAATGAAGAAGACTCCAATACAAATCTTAACTAACTGCAACGTTATGGTCTAGAAAATGTTTGGAAACCTGGATACTTACCAGGTGCTGGAGGAAGATTCTGGGATTTTTCACAGATTTTAATTTGAAAGTGGTCGCATCCTGACTCTGGAACCAACAGGGGGGGGAATGGACCCCCTTCTTTGATCGCAGTGCATTATACGCCTCCCCCCAAAAAAAACTTACCGCTAAAATATAATGCATACAGCTTTAAGAAGCCTAGGAGTGATTCGTAAGTTGAAAAAAGGCATCAATCGAATAATTCTGTTATGGTTAAAAAAGAAATATATATTGTTCCGCCTAAAGTAATCTCTAAGTGGCCTGTGGGCCAGATTACGTCCAATTTGATGGGGAAAAAGTTGCTGCGAACCCGTTGGCTTTGGAAGAGATCTGCGTTTGACGCAAGAGTAATGCATTCAGTTGTTATTCAGTTATTCATTTATTCTGGTGGATTCTCAAGCGGTAATTTTGGCTTTAAAAGATACTTACAAACATTTGCAGTTTTACACAAGTCTTGAGCTATTGCAGAGAATATGGGAAAATGAAAGAACAGTTCATCTACACTGGCTAACAAGTCATTGTGGAATCGGTGGTACTGAGGAAGCGGACAAACTGGCGAGAGAAGTTGCAAATAAAACTAATCCATTTCCAAACAAACTTGCAAAAGAAAGGTCAAGGCTGCAATAAAAGCAAAAAGCGATGGGGCATATGCAAGCATAAGTAGAGGCAAATCTAGTGCAGGAAGAAGGGAAAATCTTTCTACATTTGATATGATTGGAAACGGTAGCTATCATTTGGCCACCGATAACTAAAAAAGTAGTTTCGAATAGGAGTAGTCGACTCCTTCATATGACCGCTATTCCTGCAAAAGGAAACTGGACGCGCAACAAATTAACTATCGGGGCATGTAGACTCAGAAAGCACTAGAGTAGCTGGGCCTAGATTGCGATTATAGAATGTGGGAAAATGATATGCATTTACTAATATGCATGTCCGCCTCTTAGTTTTCTTATCTATTTTTTATTTTTTTAAATTTAACATTTTACTAATGTATATTCAAAATGTCCACCACTACTTTCTACGGAAATTTAGACTTTCTTAGAAACAATTTTGATGCCACAACCTATGAGGAGCCAAGGTTTGACAGACGGCGATTTTTTATTGGGAAAGCATGTGGTAAGCATCCCGCTGTGCCAACCGCCTTTAAGTGTCTGGCCTATGCTATCAGTGTTCACTACAAACTGGAGCTTTCCACTTTTTCTAAACAAACAATTTAGAAGAAGTCAACAATTTACTATAGTCAACAATGTTTTAGTTCTTATTGTAATGGAACCAGAATTCTAGCATGAAAAGCAGTGCGAAAGCCAATAGACTAATTGGATGGGTGGGTGGGTGGCTGCTAACATAGAATTTGCCCAAAATCAGCTTTTCAAAAAAATAAAAAAATAAAAATTTAAATTAAAAGTAATAGTTTTATACATTTGTAAAAGCATTCGAAGCTCGCAAGGGGTATCTGTTGCATGAGCGACCCCACGGGTTACCACAGCTCAGTACTCCATGCACTTCATGGGAACAATACACTTAAACTACATACACTCTACACTTTACATACAAGGACAAACACAGTACACAAACTGGGGTCTCCGTCCCTAGTTAATTGG
>JAAEAF010003773.1:0-84070 GCA_011037195.1 Triatoma infestans | reverse complement strand
ATCAAATTCTATCAATGTTAAGAATTTCTTCTTCTGCTATCTAATGGCGCTATAGACCTAGGACTCTTCAACAATCTATCTTGGACTTGCGCTACGCTTATTTTCAATTTCTTAAAAGTCTTGCCGTACGCTATCCCTCCATCTCGCACCGTCAGGTAGATTATCGTATTTTTATTTTTCTGTGGCCCTATCGTCCTCCATCCTGAAGATATGTCACCAAGCCATAATAGGTCGCTGCAATCTTGCAAACGAGGATAAACTAACTCGAAAGCATCATACAGTTCCCTATTTTTTTTTCTTCGCCGCCAAACATCATTCTCCCTCACTGAGGACCTATAAATTCGCCTCAGAACATTACGCTCAAATCTGTCAAGCAGATTTGCTGACGTTTTCTTAAACGTCCAGGTTTCCGATACGTACATGACAACAGGTTTTTTTGGGGGGTTTTGTACATCCTTATTTTCGTGCAGCGACCGGTTAAGGTGACTCTTTATGATTGAGGCAAGAGCAAAATACGCTCTATTTCCAGCCAGAATTCTTGTCCTTACCTCTTCATCCTCGTCCACATATTTTAAGCATTTAGATCATTTAAATATCTTAACCTCAACAAAAATCAAGAAATTGTCAACAAAAAATTGTATAATAAATAATCTATTAAACGAAACTCACTTGTGTGATTCAAAATATTCGTAATTTTAATTCCAGTATCTTCTTTCACTTTTTTTTTTCAGAAGACTAGAAAAAAAAGCAAACCATATTTTAATGAAATTAACATGTAAATCTTAGGAAAATGTTACATTATTCATGTCGCATACATTTTTTCCCAACAATAATTAAATTATCATTAACAATATACATATTAAAAATAAAATGAAATAATAATTTCAATATTCAATATTCCCACATCCAAAGAAAAATATTTGAAGGTTTTGTTAAGGAACAAGAAGTTACAATAAAACTGAGAAAAGGAAAAAATTATGATATAGGATGAGTTTTGAAATTCAATTTTGCCAAATATTGGTTTAATTTTTTATACGAACACAATATTGTGCAAAAATGGATTGTTTTTATTTTTATTTCTTTAAGATTTTATGTTCTTACATTAAATAAAATAAAAGTTCAATATTTTCAGCAGCACACAGAGAATGCTGGGCAAGATTTCTTGCGATAACTAGCAGGTGTTCATTTCCTCTTTTCACCATTAATTTCCAGCACATCCTTCCTTGCAAGTGCCCTTTCTTCCTTTTTGTTTTAATCGCCTAAAAAGTAAACTGAAAAGCAAACAAATTCCAATCCTATTAGAATATTTCATATTTAACAGTATGCAATTGTTTTCCTGTAATAAATAAATATTTAAATCTTTGAAAAGGCATTTATCTTTCCACTCTAAAGAATGTAATAATGTTAATAATTCTAAGCTAAAATAAGCATTGAAGTGGTGTGTATATATATACAGGAAGGATGACAATTTCAACATGCACCACTCACTTCTTTTACAAAGTACACCAGATTTTTTTTCAAGGATTATTCCAAATAGTTGATCAATTATTTTTTTAAGTTGCAAAAATAACGAGATTTCCACACCAACTTCCTTATTTCCAGTTGGACCGCATATTTTTGTTTATAACGATTCTTAAAGTAGATTTTATTTTTATCTTAAATAATGGTTATTCAAGTGGAAAAAAACCGTTGAATATTCGCAGAGATATTATTCTCCGCCTTCTGTTTTGAGTTTATAGTTCATAACATAACCTAGTTATATCAGAGATAATTTTCTGTGATAGTCAGCTTCATTTTGTGTTCATCGACCGGTTTCGGGTGTTCGCCCATCATCAGAATGATACAATACTGTGATAACACTGACATGCACAGAAGCAAAATCAATTTACACACTATTTTGGAAAGTATTTTGTTATGACCTAGAATAGAAGCGGGGGGGTGAGCCTCATTCTACTGCGACCCACAAATTGAGGTCTATTGTGGATCCCCTTAAGTTACAGAACAGCCCCCAGCTTTGCCCTCCTAATCAATCCTGGCGGCTCCGTCATGAAGCTTTCAGCTTCGGGATTGCCCGTCCCCAATTGAAGAAACCTAATCCACGCCAGGCCGGCGCACTCACAAAGGATGTGCGCCGGGGTTTCCTCCTCTACCTCGGCATACTGCACTATCCGCAAGTTGTAGGTGGTGCATGTGTCTATTCAGCCTACAATGCCCTGTTAGTCTTATCCCTCACCTTATATCCCTTCACGGGTCTGGCTCAGCAGGTCTTTGGTAAATTTAGGCAAATGTCTTTTAATGAAGAGCTTTGCCTGCCTCTGTCCTGGTGTTCCCTCCCAGCAACGCAGACGCTGATCTTCTATCCACCCCCTGATTAAGTTTGATAAGTTTGAATGAGGCTCCTGGACAAGCCGCAGAAGGGTTCGGGGCCTATGAAGGTATCCTGCGAGCCCTCCCTCGCTAGGGCATCCGCCCTTTCATTGCCCAGGAACCCCGCATGTCCCGGCACCCAGACGAGTGTCAGTTTATTCCGAGTACCCACCTCGGTGAGGGCAAGTAGGTAATCCCACACCAGTCTTGAGAATATTTGGTGTGAGGAAAGTGCCTTCAGGGCTGCCTGACTGTCGGAGTATATGGCCACTCTTCTACCCACTATCCTTTGCCTTATAATCTCCCTAGCGCAGAGTTGTAACACCACGACTTCAGCCTGAAAGACCGTGGCGTACTTCCCTAGGCTGGCCTTAATTTTAACTTTAGGCCTGCCCCCGTAGACCCCAGTCGGAGTTTTGGATCCATCTGTATACCAGATCGAGTTATCGAACAGGGGTGGGTCGCAGCCCCATTCGCCTCTGCTCGGTATGACAATATGGAAGTTCCTTTCGAAGATTGTTATGACCTAACTCGGTTAAGAATGGGTTCTTTATAATTGACTAAGACCACATGTTGTTTCCATTTTTTTTTTAAAAGGCATAGTCTTATGTAATTTTTTATCTTTACAAATAGAAACATCAATAAGTGGAAATATGCAACTGAAATTAAGTTTTGTACAAAATTTACCTATATAATTTACCTAGTCAGTTGTTCATTTTCTACGTCATTAATATTGAAATGAAGCGAATGATTGTAAGATAGTATAAATAATATATATCGCAAAACAATTTACTTATATAATCATGCTATCTGATATTCACTTAAGTTATCTGATACATACACAGATATACTATCCGACATTCACAACCATTCCACGTGACGACAATCGCATATGTATGTACATACAATTTTTTTTTTTTAATGCTTACCGCTGTTTGAACACTATGAGCGCGTTCCTGTTCAATTTGGGGTAGAAAAGTTATTGCTAATTCAGTGTCAACGACAAGTTGTTCGAAGTTTTTTCCGTGATTAGGTATTTTTCCGATTGTATTTTAATACTTTGTTTAAAAGTTTTTAAACTCAATAGGTGTGAAAGTAAAGTCGGTGAAGTTTACAGTTCCTGGGTGAATTGTGTTTTGTTTTGGTGTGTATTTTTTATCTTCTCTTACTGTTTAGTAAGAGGAAGTATTGTAATCGTGTTAAATTTTTTAGACTATGAGTGTTGTGAGTTTTAGAGGTTTTTTTTTTGTATTTATGGTCCATTCGTTTTGTGATTTTGTCATTTATTTGGTCATGATAGTGAGTGAGAAGTGGACCAGGGAAACGATTAGCAAGCTCACAATGTGTGTGCTTATATTGTATTAACAATACAAATAAATAAAGGATGTC
Source organism: Triatoma infestans (assembly GCA_011037195.1). NCBI lineage: Eukaryota > Metazoa > Arthropoda > Insecta > Hemiptera > Reduviidae > Triatoma > Triatoma infestans. The sequence continues at coordinate 80,314 of JAAEAF010003773.1, read as the reverse complement.
GTGAAACACTCACACGGCCCATTGTAATTTTCATGGACTGGTTATTCAAAATTACAATTAGGACAGATGTTAAATACTGTATAGTTGTATAGCCGTATAGACTTTACTAAAATGGCTGCTTAGAACTAAGCAAAGATTTGCATAAGTTACTTTATATAAGTAAAGTCGCACTTCCATTTTGATGAATTTTCTAGAACCTTCTTTCGGATCTCCTGATGATATCTAAATTGCATAATGTTGATGTCAGAGTTGGGCAGTAGTTAACTACAATTGCTAGTAACAATACTAAAATACTTGCTATAATTGCTATTAACAATTATAAAATATAGTTGGTACTCTCCCCATCTAAATTAGTGAATGTTGTAAACTGGCATAAATGCCAGTAAATTAAAACACAATTTAAAATAATATAAAATAAACATTAATTGCATTTTGTTTACAGTTAGTTGAAGACGACGGTTCAATTGACAGAGCCGTTATAGACTACCTATATGCAAAACAATTGTTCAACCGACTAAGAGCACAGGCAGGTGCTACAGAAATACAAGGTAAACGAAGCTACTGGAAACAATGCGCCTTCAATGCGGTCTCCTGCTTCGGCAAGTAAACTAAACTTTGTGTTCCACCATTAAAAAAAAAAAATTCCCTTTTTTTCTGTTCCCTCCCCCCCAAAAAAAAGTATTATCCCACAAATTAAATAAATTATATATATTATATTTCCTACAAAAGTTTAAAAAAATAAATAAATAAAAGAAAACATTATGAAAATTAACTAAAGTATACATATCTTTACTTCTATATTTTGTTTTTATAGAAATTATTTATAACAAAATATTTATCAATGAAAACATATAAAGTAATAAATTAATGTAATAAATGTGTAATTTTTATTAACCTTTTACTTTAATTATTGGTGTTCTATTCTATCCAACTCTTGATATAAATTTTTGTTCTTTAATGCTTTTCCAAAGTTGGTCCATTGTTAAACATGTCCTGTCTGATTCGTCGACCTGTCATTGTTACAAACAAAAAAAAAGAAAAAAATAGCATGTTAATTTATATTATTTTTTATTCATAATTTTCAAATTATCATTGAGTTATTTTTAGATTTGTGTTAGTTGTTTTGGAAAAACAGCAGCAGTGTGTAGTAATAATTTTTATGTAAAAATAGAACGTAATTTAGAACATGATATTTAGATGAATGAAATTTGCATTATAAATGGATAGTTAGAGTAATAAAACTAATAGAGTAATAATAATTAAAATTATAGAAAAAAATGGAGATTATAAGGAAGGTAATTATCTACTTTCTATATTTTAGAAAAAAAAACAAATTGCAAACATGTTGCTTATTGTAGTATCTCACACTGCTTGGAATCTGTATTGAATTTTATGCCTGACCACTGCATCTAATTTATTCTTCTTCTTTTTTATATATTATAAAATTGTAAAAGATTTACTAATTTTTGAACTACTTATTTCAGTGTATATTATGTTTTCCTTTTTATAACTATATTTTCAGTATGTATAACTATTCAACTTGGCTTATAGATAGTAAAAATTAGATTTATATAATTAACCTATTAATTAGACTTTTCTCATTAAGTATAACATGATTCAAAATGCTTTATATATCCCTAAAAAAAAGTTTCACATTTTTTCCAAAATAAACTTAGCATAAACATTGATTGGCAAACAATTTTAAAAACTAGGCACGAAAAATACTTTATTAGACACTGACGTCATCCACTAATGGTGACCACAAATCTGTGAAATAGACAGGGTAGCCAACTTTAAGGTTACATTTCATATAACATGATAAGCAATTTACTTTTCAGATTATAGTTGCTATCAGTTATCAATGACCATCATAATTTTAAAACTGGGGAAAATTATCTTGAATCTCGTGAGAAATGCAGATCATATTAAAATGATTTATTATATATAAAAAAAATATCACAATAAATCATAAACATAAATTTTATCTTCATTTGCACAAATAATTCCCGTAATGTGTGCGCACTTTTTTTTTTTTTTTTGTTACTAAAGAAGAATAACTTCGATGGCTATTGCCGAAACTATATAAAAACTTAGTATGTATCTCTGCAGGCATTTTTGTGACTGTATAAACGTTTGCATCTAGCATAAGGCTAGTATTCTATTGACGATTACACAGCCTGTAATCTAAAACTGAGATTCATGTTTCTTGCACTATAATTCTATTAACACAATGGGCACTTATAATCTTTGGTCACCCTAATCCTTGCAAATGTGAAAACCAAACAAAGGTAAGTGTACAAGTATTAACTAAACTTTGGCCAGCTTCTGCCATCTAAGGCTTCAGTTCGTAAATACTTAACCAAGAACTTGATTCTTACATTGCCTTTTAACATTGAGAATTTCATCTACTTTGTGCCATACTAAATTAATACTAGAAACAAACGAAAAAAAAAAAGTGCAGGCTGTAGAAACGTTTATCATGTTAGACAAGTTTATTGTAGTAATGAGTTCAAGGTCAAGCCGTCTTCAAAGGTGGTCAATTTTTTTGCTGAGCAAACATAAGAGAAAAAACGGAGGTGTAAATAAATATACCGCCATTTTTTATAGAATGGCTGTGTGTGAATGCCGTCTCATTAATCTCTAGTGTTTTCCCAGCGATAGCGACCCTAGGATGCTGGAGATAAAAAATGACTAAGTCAAAAGCTGTCCGGTCAATTTTTCTTCAAATCAAGATGCTCAGTGGAACTAAGTGTGCACATAGACATAATATATAACATTCCCTAATTATTTCATTTAAATATTACCTAGTGATTCTGCAGCCATTCACGATTCTAAAACCTGAATATGCACAAACAAATACTTTTTTTTGGAGCATTTTGGATTATGCGATTAAAATAATGAAACAAAAAAATGAAACTTGTTGCATGCACTAATAAATAAATTTAAATTAAAAGTCGAAATTTCTATATTGTAATAGAAATAGTTATGCATGCTTTTATTAATGAAATGCTTGTAAAAATATATATAAATACTTATACATAATTAGTACTTTTATGTAATTAAAAGTAGTGTTATTTAAAAAATTGAAATTTTATTGCATTTAAAAATTTGATGTAAAGTGTAAATAAGCCATGTTGAAATAAAATAAAAAATTATTTAAGTGTTTAATGTTATCAAATGTTACCTTTTTTTTTATTTTTAGTTCTTTTACTATATGTTTCATTAAATTTTATTACGTAGAGATCCACTTTCTCCCATGTAAGTTGTTTATTTTTTTTCTTTCTTTTCTTTTTAATCATTTAATTATTTTATTTCATCAAAAATAATTTTTAATTTCTAGGTCAGAAACGTGAAGGTTCTAGAAGGTTGAACTTCATAGCCAATAACAACCTGCATGGGAGATGGGATTTTCTTGCTAATCTTTTCAGATTTAGAAAATAAACTGTCTTTTTTCTTTTTTTTTCAAATAAAAGCAACAAAATGAAAAAGAAAAAATTGATTTTTGGAAGCAATGGTCCTTTAAAAAAAAATTACATATTTATTACAAAAAAAAAAAAATTCTAAAACATCTTGTCACATAAGACAAACTGTAAACTTTAAAAAAGAACTGATCAACGAAAACATTAAACATTTTTAAAAAATAAATATTTAATTACTTAAGTTTGTTAAAATTGGATTTGTTTGTTATTATTATTTCTTTTTTGTTTTTACTAAATAAACATATAAAATAAAATTATTTTCAAAATAAAATGAAAAGATTGTAATAAATGTATTGTGTTTTAATGAAAAATTATCCTTTTTATAATTAATTTCCTAAAATAGCTCTAAACAATTTCATTAAACAAATAATTAAAAAAAAATGGGTTCTTCAGAGAATTGTTCACTTTTTGTAGAATATTGTTATCACAATTCTGAATATAACGAAAAACCTCATATTTATATACCTTTTTTCCTTTTTTTTTATTAACCTAATTATTTCTAACCTGTATGAAATCTTCATTTTTTTCCCCCCAAAATAACCTAATATTTAAATAAAATGTTCTACCTAAACCCCCATTGTTCAATGTATAAATTTAATTTATATGTTTCATTATAAATTAATAAAACCTATTTACATTACTTGCAGAGATTTTGTTAAATGTTTTTTAATGCTAATTTATTATTTATCCTTTGGCCATTTTAATTTATTTTTATATCATTCGGATATAAACATTTATTTCGTACTAAGAAGTTCAGAGAAAACTCAATTCCGAAAATAGGGCAAGATCCGTTATACTTCTTATAGCCTAAGGTAAAGTATTTATTTTCTAAAATAACATTCAGTAGTCGTCCCTCTTGTTAAACAATTTTTTAACTATTCTTTGTGCCGATTTCTCCTCCGGCATTATCTATCGTTTTTGAATTAAAACACAAATAAACCAATTTTCTAATAATTTAGGAATCTTCTAAGATGAACTACCGAAGGAAAAAAAAATCAATTTCATAGTCTTAATCTCAATTTCAGTGAAGTACTGTTAATATCATATTTCAAACAAAACAGTTTTCCCTTAGTGCAGTAGGAGAAATGGTATTATACCATAACTTTGGTAATCTTGAATGCTGTACAGGCAAGAAGTGTTAAACAAGATAGTGAAACGTGGCATAATTTCAAGACGTACATATGCCAAGGAGTTAAAATGGACTTCAGCAAGCATATCCATGTTATAAACGCAATTTAACAACTCAAATACTTACACTCACTTCAAAGCAATCCAAACTTATTTCAAATTTGTAAAGGTGTACTCCAAAATTTAACTGATATTTACAATAAGCAGTTTTCATTAACATTTTATGATTAATATGAAAATTAATTTAGTTGAAATAAAATTATTTATTTATTTAAAAAAAAAATTTTACGCGTGAACTAAGTTTAAAAAAACTTTAAATGTAATTAAGAAGTTAATGTATTTTAATTTCTGGTTATGCAACGATCTTTTATGAATACGGCTTCTGAGATTCTATCAAGGCTTGAAAAAGAAAATTACAACCTTCCCATAATATTCTTTGTTACCATTACAAAAAAAAGAGAGAGCTGAACTTTCTATCTCACTACTTCAATTGTACTTTATTCTTCTTTTTAGAAAAATTTCTGTCCTAAGATCACAAAGTATACTGTCAAAGATCAAAAGGTTGTCTATTCAAGAGGATCACAATATTCCTGATACTTATTTCTACTTTTTATCAACTCTGTGAAGGTTTGCTTCTTAAATAAGAAATTATATTATAGGAACAAGCTTTTGAATGTCTTTATGGAAACGGTATTTAAAGAACCTATGAAAGTTAGGATTGATAAGTCTTTTTTACATGCTCCTCAAAAGATTACTAGAATACATTTTTAAAGGTTATTTTCTTAGATCTATCGGAAAAAATATAAAGAATTAGGCTTTCTCAATCACAAAGAACATAAATCATCTAATTTATCTAGTAATCTTTATAATTTTGATCAATAACAACTTCTTGTTAAAGTTAGAAATGAGTAAGTCATATAAAATGTATTACACAATGAATTTTCAAAGAAAGCGAACTCAGCATTTTTGGATAAAGTGGTAACTAAGTGCAAAGTAATAAACTCTCAGACTTTGAATATATATATAATTGTTTAACGTGATTATTACTGCTATCGACTAAGTGAAGAGTACAGAAGGCCTAGTTTAATTAATGATTAAATTCAGCTGATTACAATTTAATTAGTTTTTACTTACGGATTTTCTGAAAATGAATTCTAATGTATTAAGATTAAGTAAAATGTTTAAATATTTTCATTGATTACAAAAGTGATAATGAAATATTGCATGAAATTCAGATTGTTTTTTTTAATGATAATAAAGATTCTCGATCGAGATCACGAGGAGCGGTCAATAAAAACACTTTTTTAAAACTTATCCGACATTTCTGATGATGTAATTCATTACATAATCAACTCTTTCTATCATATTAAGTTTTGTTTAGTATATATATTTTTTTTTTTGTGTGTTTAATGAAAATTATGTGTAACCCCGTTACACATTTTTTTATTTTTATCCCTGAAGAAGGCAATAAATTTGTCGAAACGTCGGATAAGTTTTAAAAAAGTGTTTTTATTGACCGCTCTTCATGATCTCCTGCAGTTATTGTTTTTTAATTCAGCTGATAGGTGATCCAGGACTTAAAATGTTGAAGCATTGTATAATATAATTAAGCGTTGAAATTTCTAAAAATTATATAAATCATTAATTTCTTACAGGCTTATGAAAATGATCCAAACTTTCAATAATTTTTTTGCCGACATTAACAAATCAATATATATACATATATATTTTTTTTTGTATCTCGCAAATTGAGCTGAAGAAGTATTTTTGAAGAATTGGAACTTTTTAAGAATAAAAAAATAAAAGTAGACTATTTGAAATCAATCTGGAAAAAAACAAACATTCAAAATGGATATTAAAAGAAACATTATAGATAACTCTTAAGGAGAAAATATGAACCAATCGAATTGATCTGGTATTTTATCCGTCGTAATATGCATGTTTCTATTATACCTGACCGGCTTTGGATTTTCATCTATCGTTAGAGTAAATTTATCAAGTTCAAGTAGAGAGCTCACTTCAACGCAATGTTTCTGTTACACTCGACAATTGTTGGCTTGAACAATCATAATTCTAACAACTGGTTTCAGACATGACCACTTCTGCGGATAAAGGTAAGTGTGATCATCAGACGGACGACATAAAAAGGCAACTGCTTGTCACGAATGAAAAGTGGCTACATATAAGAGTAATTATTAGCAGGTCTATTAGAACCGCTGCTCATTATTTACCTAATATAACATTACCTGTTTCCTGAAGGGGAAATTAATTGCTAATATCATGGAAGATTGTGCCAGTTACAAATCAAATACCTAACGTTTACTTTCTCCAAATTCATAAAGACAATTTCATGTTGTAAATGATCTATACTTATTTAATTTTCAAACAATATTTAATGTGAAAGTAATGATAGTTAACTCTCAACCTGCATTAATGATATATAAAATTTTTCAGCCAAATTAGAATGTTTTTCAATCAAAATAAGGGGAAGGTTTAATTTGACGAAGAAAGGTTTGCTTTGGTAGTGAAAGAAAAAAAAATTGACGTATCTAAGAAAAATTCTATCAAACAGTGATAAATTAAATTTTTCTCGAATTTAATGGAATTTTTGTTTTTAACTAACGGTTCTGGATTACATTATCCTGTAACAAGTATGTTTATCTCATATTACTATGCATATCTCATATATCTAATAGTATTATCGTTGGCAGTGCTACGGGCAAACTCCTAATGTGCTGCTACAAGGCTGAAATCGGCCACATTTGAAACTAGCCAAGTTTCACCAACTGTCTAGAATTCTAAATTTTTTTTATTTTTAATCATTATAATATTTTCATCATTTCCTAACTATTTCAATGAAGTAAGTTTATCCAAAAAATACTTTAGGTAAAAAAATAAATATTTATATTACTAACCTCATCTTCAGGCACTATCTTGTGTGTAACTTTAACCTTCTTTTTATTTTCAACAATTTCACCTCCATAACTGCTTATAAAGTTCAAGTTAGGAAATATTATTTAATTCATGAGAATTGTTCACAAAATACTAGCAAATAGGAAATTAGGGATGAAATCACAAATAGGTATCAATAATAACTTGTAACTATACAACATAATTTTTTAAAAGCATCACATGTGCTGGCCCCTGGTGGTCAATTGTGCCAACTAGGACTGTCTAAATTTTTCGTCATTAAAAAATACTGCTGATAGTAACTGTAATTAAAAGGATACGCAACAAAATATCGTTCCAAAGTTTCCCGTTCGCTATCTGAAATAAATGCAGGTAGAACAATTTTCATTCCGACAAATACATCTGGCAAGGGCTGGAACAAAATAAATTTAAAAAATATACCCATGTTACAGTCCGATTAAGTAGATTAGCCATTATATAAGTATTTTAGGTTCAACCTACATTTCTGATTTTATATTTGCCCTTCTTTGGAGCACTAGAACTGGGCGATGAAGTTGCTGGTCTCTATAATAAGAGAATGATTTGAATTAAAGAATTTTTGAGATGTTGAAAACCTATATTATGTCAATGATAGAACGAATAACTTACTTTCTTTGGAGAACGTTTTTCTGGAGAGCTGGGCGGTGTTACATTAACGTCCAACGTGAAATCAGTAGTCTGTTTGGACTTTTCATATAATTCCTGTAATAAATACTTAAATTAGAAAGTTATATTTTTTTTTCAATCTCTAAGGTTAACATCAACTGAAATTTATAGGGTTTATAGTAGCCTTGTTACGAAACACTTCCATATGTGATGGCCGGTGTACAGTATGCTCATTAAATAAAGTTTGCATCTTTGCTTAATTTAAGTTCATGCATTCGCAAGGCAGCTTAGACAAAGGTTTAGTTTTTTTAGCAAAATATTTGAGAGTAACACCTAACATTTACGATATTTGCAATGTCAAGAAGTCAATATTTTGATTTTACAAAAAAAAAGAGAGATTATCAGCATCTATTTGTTGGTTTTTATACATTATCATGTAGGAATACACAAATCAAAAAGTATTAAAAAAAAATTATTTAATTTTAATTTTATTATTTAAGCAAAATGAAGTAAAAAGATGGAATCGTCTCCCTGTAACCTGCGTTGGTGAAGATTCTGCTAGAGAATCACATCGAAAAATTGCATACACTGTAAATTATTGTAATTTCTTACAATTATTTGGAATGGTAGCAAAAGTATGCGCGTTTTTCCTACTGATTTAGTGGGTTTTTTAAAATAAAACCATGAGTATTTATATATGACCATTATTATTTTCTACAGTTTATTATATTGGGTGAATTCAGGTCCTATGCGCATTGGTAAAAAGAATTTAAATACAGGTGAATTTAAACAAAGTCGAGCAAATTTTTCGTACTGATCAGAATAAAGTAGAGGGGAACGAAACTTTCATAATCTGCACTCCAAAGACATCTTAGCTTTGAAAGCATATATTACCCTAGACAACTTCGATCACTTGACGCAAGAATTGCTGTACAGGCATTAGAAATATTTTAGAAGGGTGTAGAGTAATTCACTATTTCATATACTACTTTTTTCTCCGTATGTGTAATGGCTCCTTTTTGAATAAAACTGTAATTAATGTAACAGTATTAAAATAAAATAAAAAACTAATGTTCCTCATTACCATAACTGTTAAAAATCTACGTATTATTTATATAAAAAATTCTGAGCAATTTCTGCAGGACTACGAATATACGCAGTAGATAGAGACAGGCAAAAATTCTGGACTTATTAAACATAGAATTGGACTCTCCTTTTATGCGAGCGTTGGGCTCTATAAAAGTTATATTTTAGCGATTTTCAAATTTGGGAGCATTCCTAGTTATTACTTGGATTTGAAATCGAAAGTACTTCTCACAGTAGATCTGAAGGTTACTAAAGATACACGGACTGGAGCAACGTAGAGAATGAACGGGAGCACTAAGGGCCTATCTGTGAATTAAGTGCAATCTGAAGCCTGGAATGAATTATTGCTACAAAAATAAGAATGTTTCATGAAAATGCAAGGAACGCAAAAAAAAAAATTAAGCACTTGGGTAAAATAAAAAATTTATTGAAATAGAATGCAGAATGTCCCAGTAAGTGAATAAAAAAAATCATTTATTGTACATTTTATTGCTCATTAAGTTTTGAATTCATGAAACAGAGAAAAACATTTATAAAAATTGTTTTAATCTGAGCTCCAAAGCAGAGTGTAATTTGGGTATAATTTACAACACTATAAAACTATTTACCTTTAACTGATCCAAAGTAGTCGCAGTACTCCAATCTTTATCATCTCTAATCCTGGTCACTCTTGGAAATCTAACGGAAATACCATCTGAAGTGTGCACAATATTTTTGGTCAATTCAGCTCCAGTGATTTCCCATACTGGCTGTTTCTGTAAAAAAAAAAATAGTTTTTTTTTTTTTACGAAAACCTAACTGTTACACTTAATTATATATGATCCAAAATACTAAGTCAAGTAAGTATACCTTAGGATCTTTGGCGACAAAATCTGGTACCATACTTTTGTTACATTTCAACCATGGAGGAACCTTAGAAGGATCTTTACCTATTTTTACCATATCCAATTCTGTCTATAAAATGAAATTCATGAAAAACAAGTATATCCATATATTAAATCAATTACATTTCTTTATGTAAATAATAATTTACTTGCAATCTTTCTAAAGTTTTATCATCATGACCAGTATGTACTTTAGTCACTGTGCACCATTTAGAATGTTTTTCATCATAACAACCCATTAAAAATACAGACATCATTCCGCCTAGAAAATAAATAAATAAATAAATAAACCTATTCTACTTCCAAATCGCAAAATTTAAAATCAACTATATTAGAATTTATCACAATTACCTTTATGTCCGGTACCATACCAAGCACCAAGTACCACTAAGTCGGCAGTGTCCGCCATTGCACCGCCATATAGGTAATCTTTTTTTACTTTCAACCAATGTCGTTTTCCTGGTTCATATGTGCTCTTAAGACATAAAAAAATAATTAAACAAATCGCAATAAAAAAAAACAAGGAACCATAAAAAAAAAAGATTCTAAAATAATAGTAAGTAATATTAAAGTATAATATATTTTCGTTGTTGTGGTTGGGTCCGCAGAGCTGGAAAGCATCAGAGATATTATCCGTGATGGCCTACTTCTTTTCGTGGTCATCGGCCGGTTTCGGGTCCGATGACAACGAAAAGAAGCAAGCTGTCATAGTTTTTTCTTCTGGAAAAACTTGCCTTTTTTACTTTCTTTTACTCGACCAGTAATGACGACAGATTTGACCTTCATATTTTGAAAAAAATTTCAACCCGAAATATCTAATTTGAGAAATATGTGTCCGAAAAAGATATTTTTAAAATAAATGTCTTTATGTGATATTAAGTAAAGACAGCACAAGTGCTGAACGTCAGAAATGCCACGTTTTTCTCGTTAACCAACATATTTTTCAGTTTTACCTTAATAACAATTTGACTGAAGACCATCTTTTCTTTATTTTCATAAAAGAAATTTTCAGATTGAAAAGTTTCTTCTAGAAAATGTTTTTAAGGGAATTTAACTGAGAATAAGGATAAGCTTTCTTGTGTAGTTCTACATCCATTTCGCATAATAAAGGTATATTCATTGTTGTAAAAATTCAGAACTGAACAAAATTGATCCTAATGGTAGTTTACCATTGGAAGCAACTTCCTTAGAGGCCTCCAATAAAATAGTTTTGATGGCTGGATAGCTGTTTTTAGTAAAATAATGAAAAGGTAATGCAATATCTGAAGGCACACTTGGATTTCCATATAATTTATAATTTTGATCATCTAAATCAATATGCTTTTATTTGATTCCAAATATCTACGCTTAATAAACTTAAAATATTAGATGTAAAAAAAAAAAAGTGTCCTTACCATAATATCTTTCAAAACTAATCCTTCCAATCCTTGTTTAAAAACATCAGTCATCATGGATTCAAGTTCTTTTTTAGTCTAGAACAAAGTATGGATAAAAAATAATAGAAAAAATTATTAAATATAAATAGATATTAGTTGATGGGCCTAAAAAAAAAATCCTCTCTAACTGCCGCTTCCTTGTTTTGTATATAGGAATATGCAAATATAATGGAAGTGATGTGTTGGAAGTGATATGAGAGACATGTTTAGTCTAAACCCAAATGATTTCACTTATGAACTAATTCTGCAACTGAGTGCGCTTAAGAGGATGGCCGTGTAAACTTAGTAGTTTAGGTAGAATTAGTTCGGGATATCAAGATGGTTGAAGATGTTCATGGTATAGTTGGATAAAAGTGATCAAGAACAACAATTAAGCTTATAGACTATTTAGGATGGACTCAGGGCCTCTCTAACAGGGATCTAGAGACATATATATAACCTTAAGCATCAACAACAATGACAATGACACCCCTAACAATCATGTACACTACTGACAGAAACTGCAGAAGAGTTAATGTTGTACAACTGTTTGGGGTTTAACTTACCTTCAGATAACAACACTCTCAACATCGTTTACAATTAAAGAATCTTACCTCTGTATATCCCCAAGAGGGCCATATTAGATCTTTTAGATAGTAACATGGTTTAAGCCATTACAGCTGCTCTTTCTATACATCACAACACATGGGGGTAACTTTAGGAAAAGAATGTCCAGAACCTGGACAATTTGCAGACTATCAGGTACAAATTTTCCTGGATGAATTCGATTCCAAATATATGACTGAATCGTATTTAAATAAAGATTTAGAAGGCAGCAGAAGCAAAACGGGGTAAGCATTGACTAATAATCATCATTAATTAGGATCCTCTTAAGGTGACATGAATTTAAATTCCCGGAGTTTGGTTTTCTTAAGATGGCTCTCTTGACACGGATGAAACATTTCAGTGAGCGAAATGTGGTGAGTACCTGAATTCCATTTTTGAAAAAAAAAGTAAGCTTCAAAACAAACACAAAAAAGGAAAATGTTGCACTATTTTAGTAAAGTCTGATTCAATAGAAACTGGAGTTGCATTTCTGAAGGCGAAATTACCTATATAATGCCAGTTACACTTGTTGGGAGAGAACACCAAGATACAGGCAGGCAAAATTCTTTATTAAGAGACATTTGCCTAAATTCACCAGGGATCTACTGAGTCATAGCCGAAGGGATATAAGGTTAAAGTGGGTCTAAAAACAGGGCATTGTAGCTGAATAGGCACATGCACACTTGTTACTTGCGGCTAACGCATTATACCGATTCTGCAAGACTGAGGAGAAAACCTCCGCACACATCCTTTGTGAGCGTACCGACCTGGCGAGGACAAGGTTTCTTGAAGAGGGGACAAGCAATCTCGAAGCTATGAGCTTCATGACGGAGCCACTCCATGACATAATTGAAAACCGTTTATATAAAATAGAGTTTTGATGGCTATTTAACAAATGGGAAGATTATACACGTTATCTTTTACAATGGTTCTAAATAAAACATAATACTTATTTCCACTGTTATTAAATTTCATAAAAGAACAATAGTTTCATTTAAAAATCCTCGTAAGTAAAGGAAGAAATATAAATAATCCCGGAAGAATATAAAAGGGAGATCCTCGAGTTACAATATCCATGGTTGTACAGGAGCTTCAAACTTCTATTAAAGGTCGGATAGAAGAACAGCGTCTGTAATGGTGGGGAAAGAAAACTAAGGCAGAGGTAGGCTAAATTCTCCGCCGATTCTGCAGGACCTAGAGGAGAAAACCCCGGCACACATCCTTTTTGAATGTGCGAGTCTGTGAATGTGTGGGCAAGATTTCTTCAACTGGGGGGGGACAAGCAATCCCAAAGCTACGAACTTCATGACGGAGTCACTTTCAGCTTTGCTAGGCCTGACTAAGAGGGCGAAGCTGAGGGATGTGCTATAATTTTACGGGATCCACAATAGACCTCTTATTGTAGGTCGCAGTGGAATGAGGCTTGCCCTCCCCGCTCGAATCTAATCTAATCTATAATGCCAGTTTCATACTATTTTCAGTACTTTGCAAATACGATTAGACAAAACATTACTATACAGATGACAAAATAACACTTCCATAAATATGTAGATAATAATAATAATAATTATCATTAATATATCATTCAAAAACGGGATTTTAAATAAAAGTTCCAAAGCATAAACTTACCTTTATATCCTTCATTTCGGAGAACACAATTCTAAAAGGAATTTCTGTCATATTTTGCTGCAGAATTTCTTTTCTTTCTCTTAGTGATCTATAAATTAAAAAAATCTATTAATTAATTATTTTTATTAATTATTAAATCAATTAATTTTCAATACTCTACTTCCATCTAATTAAGTGGAATAAATATGCAACCCACCTGTTCATAAGCGATTCCCCATTGTAATATATACAATCAAACACAAAGAGACATACATTTGCGTTTTGATGTTCATTTTTCTAAAAATATGAAATAGAAAATTATTCCTCAATTTCTAAATTAATCAATTGGTTGTATGCATGAACTATAATATAACCCTAGTAATACCTTACCTTATGTATTCCAAGTGTACCAAATGGAAGTGGTTTTCCAGTGACTGTATCAATCATTAATATTTCACTGTCTAAAATTAAATCTTTACCATGTGGAAAAGCTTGTGGAATAAATTCTTGGAGATGTTTCACCTAGCGAGAATAAATAAAATATTTTATCGAATATAATAATAATAATAATAATTTAAAAAAATAATAATATGAAAAATTATTTGAACATACTTTATGAGGCATAACTGGTTTCAAACTTCTAGAATAATATTTAAAAGTATTTCCTTGTTTATGTACTTGAACTCTTTCACCATCGTATTTTATTTCAGAATACATTCCATTGGGGCATTTTTTAAATGCTTCTTCGGCAGATTTACAAGCTTGTGCCTGTAAAGTCATAAAACCATAGTCATTATCTAAGCCCAATTAATTGATAATAAAATGTAATGTTTTGAAGCCCCATTAGATCAGTGAAGAAAACTTGAAGATTAGCTGATGATCTATGAATCAAAACAATGATTGTCGGATTCCTGTGGCTCTATTATTTTCCAAAACACTAAGCTTTTTGGATTAAGACTACGTCCATGGATTGTTATAAACAATGTTTTGTCTCTCATGAGAGGACTTCTTCAGTAAAGGTGTGGATTTAAGTTTTAGTGAAATGTTCTTTTAAAGGACAATCACTATTAAATTTTATTATGGTCTTAAAATGGTGCAGTTTTGTATGATGAGGAAAACATTAAAAATGTAAAGAAAACGCCGTCATTTGAAAGATTAAGATTCTTTGGTTTGATTTAGGAGAATTAATGCCTTCATGATTTGTTCACTGAGCCAATTGGACTGCAACTCATTGAAGGCCTTTTTATACTATAAGTAATATTCTTTTGTAAAAATAAATAAAATAAGAAGACATCTAACCAACATTGGTAGTACTGGCACTAAAACCGAAATCTTCACTGATACACTGCTTCCCGCATTGCCAGTAAGAGGATCACCAGATTTTTTAAAACTTTCAATGATTGAATCAATATCTCGTGAAGCTTGAAAAGCTTCATACGCATCGGTGTGTACAGCATCTAAACTGAAATTATTTTTTTCAGAAAAATTAATGATTAGAATGAATGAAATATATTTTGTAAAGATAGTTGATAAATAGATTCTTACATGTGTTTAGCTCCAGCATTTATTCTTAAATCATGTTTTATCAAACGAATTATGATTTTCAAATCATTTGCTGTGCACCTGAAGAATGTTAATTAAGTATATTAGAAATAAATAAATAAAAGCTTTTTAATCAAAATAAAAGAAAAATAAGAGAAAGTAAATAAACTTTCAATGAAATGAATTCGAGATAAATAAGAATAAACCAGATGGAGTTCTAAATTATTAGCTGCATTAACACAATATCCGGGTGTGCTTTGAATCGTGGAAGCTCGAAGGCAAAACGCAACAAACGCATGCTCAAATTGAAAATGGATTTCTAGGAATAGTGGAGACGATTTCAACGGATCTTCAATAAAGATATTAGAAAAAAGAATCCATTATTTGGAGTGCCAAGTTGTATGACCAACTTAAAAGAATAGATGCAACCACCAAAGGGAAGGGATTAGCTCAGGGGTAGCGTGCTGGACTAGCAATGCGGTGGTTCCGGATTCGAGTCCAGCTGCTGCCCTTAGATTTTTTCTTCCTAGGAGCATCTTACAGCTAGCTCACTGTCCGGTGATGGACAGTGTTGTCTGTAGCGAGAGAAAACTGTCTGGAGGCCGGCAATGTACTGAGAAGGCTCCGAACTTTGGGGTAGCTGTATGGGCCCAGAAGGGCTTTGGATAGCATAGGGCTTGGCCCTCCCCACAGACAATAAAAACAATAAATAAATTTAAAAAAATACTGACCAAAAAGTTACTCCATCAGGAAGAGGAGTGGCCGCATTGTCCGGCAGGTGTAAAGTGATTAATCATCATACTTATAAAAACACTACAATCCTTCATAGGCTTTTATGCCTGATGTCACTGAACGGATACCAACAGAACGTTTTGCCCGATTTGTCTCGCGGCTTAAAATTGAATTCTGAATAAATTCTATAAAATTCATTTTTGCTCTAAAGTCTACACTTAAGGGAGATATCCGAAATTTTATTATTTCAAATACTTTGGGGGCCATACTTTCTTTGACTTACATTCCCGTTGATCAAATGGCCAATTTTATGAAGTGTCATTCAGCATTTGAAAATAAAAATGATCATTATAGACATGATTTAAAGTTTCTAAAAATAAGAAATTTACTTTGGTGCAATAGAAGCAAAATGATTTAATTGATCCTCTTCTCTGGTTAATTTTGTTAAATAATCCAGAAATTTATCAACATCATATATTGTTAACTGACTTTTGGTGGCTGGTTTAATTTTTTCACTTTTTTCAAAATATTCACGTATTGTTTCAGCAACATCTCCTTGTTCTAGGCTTTCCAACATATCATCTTGATTTGTACCAAATAGCTGAAAAGTTAAGAACATATATTTATTGTGGTAATAATAAAACTATATGTCTATTTTCATGAAAATTTGAAGAAAATTAGTTATTTTAATCAATCATAATTCTCATTGTTTGTTTAAACAAAGGGAAACAGGTCCACATTATAGTAAATATAGCAATGGGTGTTTTTATGACATTTTTAACCATGTTCAGTGTTGCATTTGAATAATTAAAATAAATAAACAGATTTTCATAATTATATAAAATACATTAAATTTGGCATAACATTTTTACTTTCTCTTATTATTTCATAGTAAGAGGAAGTATTAATAATAATAAAACTTCGCTTATTATACAAAAATTATACATAGATAAATGATAAATTATAATAAAAGGAAATATTGCATTGTTACTAGCCGTCTGTAGGAGTTGGTACAAGAATTGCGATCGTGTTAGATTTTCGACATTGAGTTTACAAGGGAAATATAAGTTTAGGGAAAAAATGTTTATTAGCGAATGGTCTGAATATATGTGCAAAGTATTTACAAGATATTTCAAAAAGGAAACATCACAGAAATCAAACTTGATATTCCGTTTAGGTACTATGATCGCGTATGACATGAAGGTTTTGGAAAATACATCAACCGTAACTTCAACTATAATTCATTCTCTTTTTTTTTTTTCAGTATTTCGCGATTTTTTTTTTTTTTGAATTTCGTAATATTTTCCTGGGAAAATTAATTTTTTTGTGAGGTTCTGGGAGAAACAGTAGCTTTAAGCTTTTCTGTAAACTACCACTTCAGTACAATTTACGGTACTGCCACTTATTAAATGTACATTAAAACACCTGTCAGAATTACAAATTTAAGAAAAATCGATAAACCGGAAGTGCAATTTTGCCAGAAAAATATTTTTGAATTTTGTGTTTTTGTGGTTCTGATGAGTCTGAGACGTTAAAATTCAAATTTATTTATTCAATATTATTGACCTCTCTACTATGTAATCATTGTTGATATTTCCTCCGCCCCCGCCTCCCCACTACCTGTTCTGCAAAATTTGAAGTTTAAAGAAAATCTATCACTTTATGTATAATAATTGTATAAAGATAGAGACAAAAGAAAAGTGCAAAAACTGAAAAGAAATATTGCAAGTGGGTGTTTCGAGGGATGATTTCTTAAACTGAAATGAAGTTTGATCAGATTACGATATCCTAAATATATCAAATTTGAAATATCTTCTTGTTGAACAATGTTAAAACCTCTAGGCATTTACATGACTAATTATTTTAAATAATTAGCCTTTACATATATATATATTTTTTTTTAATTTAGGGCGCGTCAACATCTATGGCCAATGGCGCCCGGAGCCTTTTCAGTACACTTCCGGCCTTCAGGCAGTATTCTCTCGTTACAGACAACACTGTCCATCACCGGATAGTGAATTGTAGAGGCTCCTAGGAAGAAAAAATGTAAGGGTAGCACAGCTGGACTCGAACCCGGGTCCACCGCGTGGGAGTGCAGTACAATAGCCACTCAGCTATTCCCTTCCTGGCCTCTATATTAAATATTACAATCCATTAATAATTAATGAATTAATAATTAATATTTTTCTAATAATAAATAAATAAACGAGAGAAGTTATCCAATCCTTAAGGATTCGAGCTAACTTGTATACAAAATTAAGTGGAGCTTAAATTAAATACCAAATTATTTTTATAACACTTACCCGACTAAATAATTTAATTATTTGTTTTGATTGTATATTATAAACACGTTTTATTACACCTGGTAGGAGCAGTTTTATTAGTAACAGTAGATCTCCTTTATATGATTCTGAAAAATAAAATAAAAAATAAATATTACAATAATAATATAATAAAAATATTACAATAAATAACTTAAACAATTTTTCCTTTCACTTTAAATATATTTTTATGCAGTTGTTGAAATTAAGACACTTCATAGAATATTGTCTATCTATCTATTCATTCTAACATTATGCTGGAAATTGTCAAAATATTTGGACAGAATTTGCTGTACAGGAATACTTTACTGTAGACACATATGTATATACTGTACACATTCATTTAAACAGTCAGTTATATAAAACAACTAGTAAATACCTATTATTTAAGCTGAAGCTACACAAGCTTTCGTTTGTAATTTTTACGCCTACAAGAAACAGAATCGTGAGGACTTTTATATGGGATACAAAATATGAACAATACAGTTCCGTCAATTTGAGAATTTCAATAAAATAATAATAACACTAAATTCTTCGTATTGAAATCTCATCAGAAGTTTAGATAAATCTTAAATTAGCCAAGAATAACAGATTCTCTCAATTTAGCTTCTATTACTTCCTCTTTACAAAATGAGGATGTGTCTCAGACATGTAACTTTACTTAATTAATCTTCAACATGTTATATGTAAAGACAATCCACTCGTGCTGCCTGCCAGCTTTAGATGTTTATGGCATTTGTCATTTAACCATGCTCCTATACAGATCTTATATTATTATTCCTTGTAATGATGGAGGCTTCCTTTTATAATATAAAAATCTGGTGTGAAACACTCACACAACTTTCTCTTACTCCAGTTCTCAAAATTTATTATTGACAAATTTTATATTTTTGTGTACCAAATTTAATGAAATTCGTCGAAAACTAAAAAAACTGTTCAGTAAAAGCGCACTTCAGGTTTACTAATTTCTTTGAAACTCGGAATTTCGTTTGGATGATAGAATTGTATATTGAACCATGATAGCACTTTAGAGAAAAACATAACCCCTCCCCTAAATGTGCCCTTAAATGAATTTTCCCAGAGAAATGTTTCAAATAAAAGACATAGCTCCTTGTATGTGTAGTTGATATACATAGTTTAAAGAAAATCGTCGGAGCCTTTTTTGAGAAAAACTCAAAAAAATAAAAAAAACAACTAATAAAGTGCTACTTCCGGTTGAGGAATTTTGACAGATAACGTACTGTCAGATCCCATGTGATACCTAAACGGAATATCAAGTTTCAACTTTCTGGGTTTTTCGTTTTTGGCTATGCTGTTCTCTCTCTCTCTCTCTCTCTCTCTCTCTCTCTCTCACACACACACACCACACACACACACACAGACCATTGCTAAAAACCAATTTTTTGGACTCAGGGGACCTCAAAACGGATATTTCCGGTGAAAACTCGATATCGAAAATTTGACACGATTACAATACTTCCTCTTACTAGGAGTAAGAGAAAGTAAAAAGGAAATAAATAAGTCAAAAATTCTACCGACTTTTCACGAAAAAGTCGAACATAGAAAATGATTTATTGATGTTAATACGCTTATTATGTATTTTTAATTTCCCCCACTATTTTTTTATAGCACTAGAGTACAGCTCCTATAACCTTATATCATAAGTAGTAATTATAACTATGCGCTCTAACAAAACAAAACACCTCGTTTTTTAGGCCCCCCCGCAAATCTTTTCAACCCATTTTATACCGGAAATACGTGTTTTGAGGTCCCCTGAACATTTAAAAATTTTATTTTTTGTGAATAGTTTAGGTGTGTGTTTTCTCAAATATCTCAAAAACGAAAAATCGCAGTGTTCAAACTTAATATTTCGTTAAAGTGCTAATAGGAGACCTTATTAACTCGTATTTTTTTGGTTTTTGTGATTTTCTCAAAAACGGTTCCAACGATTTTCTTTAAACTTCATATATCAACTCTACACATACAAAGATCTACAATTGAAAATGTGGCTGGGTCCGCAATGCTGGATAACATCCATTATTTTATCCTTCGTAGCATGCATATTAGATTTATTCCTGACCGGTTTCGGATATTCATCCATCGTCAGAGCAAATTCACCAAGTTTGTGTAGAGAGTTCACTTCAACTAAATGTTTCTGTAGACTCACACTTGTTGGTTGTATGTATGTGGGAAGGTTATAAGGTTATGTTACTACATGTGTGTGTTTCATGACAAAGTGAAATTATTATAAATTGTGATTAGGCACTAGAAAATAGTGTGTAATAAATAGCATGTTTTGAAGAACCCCCCCCCAAATGCTTAACTTGATAAAACACTGTGCATGCTTAACAACCGTCTTAAAATTTAGTTATAAACTATTCTTCAAAACATGCTATTAATTACACACTATTTTCTAACGCCTAATCACAATTTATAATAATTTCACTTTATCATGAAACACACACATTTAGTAACATAACCTTGTAACCTTCCCACATACATACAACCAACAAGTGTGAGTCTACAGAAACATTTAGTTGAAGTGAACTCTCTACACAAACTTGGTGAATTTGCTCTGACGATGGATGAATATCCGAAACCGGTCAGGAATAAATCTAATATGCATGCTACGACGGATAAAATAATGGATGAAAGATCTACAACTTTATTTAAAAATTTTTCTGGGAAAATTCATGTAAGGGTACCTTTTGAGGGAAAGGAGGGGGTTAGATCTTTCTCTAAAGTGCTATTTTAGTTTATTAAACAATTTTATCATTTAAATAATATTAATTAGTATTAAATATGTTGTTGAAATTCCGAGTTTAATGATCGAAAGTGCGTTTTTATTGAAAAGTATTTTTTAGTTTTGTGGTATTTTCTCTGAAATGGTTCCAACGATTGTCTTTAAACTAGAGATGAGAGCAACACATATAAAAAGCTGCAACTTTTACTTGAAAACATTTCTACTGGTAAAGTCATTTAAAGGGACTTTTGGGGGAAGGCAGGGGTTATGTCTTCTTCTAAAGTGCTATCATCGTTGATTATACAATTCTAACATCTAAATAAAATTAATTAGAAATAAATAGATGGCAGAAATTCCGAGTTTCAAAAAAAAAAAAATCAATAAACCGGAAGTGCGTTTTTGCTGTATAATAGGATCCAAAGAGAGGATCCATAGCAGAGAAAGAGAGACAAAAATGACTGGACCACTTTCTCCGAATAGAATGGGAGAAACTGTAAAAATACAGCGTCGGGAGATAGATATACAACAGAGTTCACTCGCCAGTCACAACGTGTCACTTACCTTACCCTTTACCACTCTCTACCATTTTAATGTAAAGTCCAGGCAGTCAGTGTCATTTTTAACAATCTACAGTGTTCACCCATATCTAGTTTGTTCATTCTAACCAAACCATTTCCCTCCTTCATCATATCCATTATAACTGAATACTTTTTGCAATTTTCTCCATAAAAACATTGACGAATTTCATTAAATTTAGTATAGTAATTATAAAATTTTTCGGATACCATTTTGTAAACTGGAGTAAAAGAAAGTTGTGTGTGTTTCACACGAGATTTTTTTTTTTTTTTTCTCGATTTTATCAAAAACGGCTTCAACGATTTTCTATAAACTAAGTGTACTATCAAAGACATAATACCTATGACATTTATCTAAACCATTTTCCCAGGAAAATTGAATTTTTTTTAGAGATTCTCTAGGGAGTGGGGACAGTAGTGTTTAGCTTTCTTCTAAAGTGACACCTCAGTACAATTATGGTTCTTGTTAGAACTAAGTCTGTTCTGGTCTTGGCACTGCGAGCCTACGACGCTAGATGGCAGACCAATTCAGTTTCTTACCTCATGGATAGCACCTCGTTCGAGCAACCTTGTCATTCTCACAATTTCTAGTAGTTTTTTGTGACATGTTTATACGGAGTGAGTGTGTAATGTTTTTTTGTTTTATTTGAAGTATTCAAATATATATGAATCAGTTTCATTAACTGCATTGTTCTCGTTTCTCATTTTTCCCATTATAAACCCAACAGTTCTGCCATCTATTTAATATTAATGTTGTAAATTGGATGTTGAGGTTCGGTCATACAAAAGAACTCTTTTTAAATTTCTACGAACGTTTCGGCAAATTTATTGCCTTCTTCAAGGTCTGTACAAAGGTTTTAATACAAATAAATAAAAAAAAATAGAAAAACAACATAAAATAAATATTTTCAAAATAAAAATTTTTAAAATAAACTAATAAAAAGTATGATATATATATACAGGGTGACCAGAGTTATATGCTCCACCCACTTTTTTTTTAAACGGCGGGAAATTTCGAAAAAATAGAAAACACGTATTTAATCATTTTTAGTCTAGTTTATTTTCAGTGATTGCCATTTTTTTATACCCCAATATCCCGAGATACAGCATCCAACTTTTTTTTTCAAATGGAACATTATATTTTTTTTTGCATATTTTTATAGTAATTGAGCCTCTAAAAAAATATAAAAAAAAATTTTAAAATCGGTTAGGTTTTTCAAAAGTTATGGTAATTTAAAATATGAAAAACAAATTTCAGTTTAATGTCAAAATTACCTTATTTTTTCTTTAAAGAAGCTCTTCAAACTGGGCACCATCAACGGATAGGCAAGCCAAAGCTCTGGACTCCCACGCTCTGTTTGTAGCAGCACTTAGGTTGCAAAGTCAACATCTAGGCAGGCTAGGAGTTATTCGACGTTCCAGATCTTCGACTGAAGGCACGGGATTAAGGTTACTGTACTCTTTATTTTTTAGAAATCCCCACAAAAAATGCACAATTTTATGGACTGATGAATCAATGTTTACCAACAATGGCCTTCTTAATCGTTGGAACTTTAGAATATGGGCTGAAGAAAATCCATAAGTTACCTTCGCCACACGCCATCAGGTTGTTTTTTCTACAAACGTTTGGTGTGGAGTTTTAGGAAACCAACTAATCGGCCATACTTCTACAGAGGGAACTTAACTGGTGAAAGGTATCTAACTTTTTTAAGAGACATTTTGCCAGTTCTGCTTGAAGATGTTTCTCTAAAACGTCGGCTAGATATGTATTTTCAACAAGATGGTTGCCCGGCACATAATGCGAGAGTTGCTCGACGTTACCTGGACAGAAATTTCCACGAAAAGTGGTTAGGAACTCATGGTCCGATCCAATGGCCACCTCGACCTCCGGACTTAACCCCAATGGACTATTTTTTGTGGGGATATCTAAAAAATAAAGTGTACAATAACCTTAATCCCGTGGCTTCAGTCGAAGATATGGAACGTCGAATAACTCTAGACTGCCTAGATGTTGACTTTGCCACCTAAGTGCTGCTACAAACAGAGCGTGGGAGTCCAGAGCTTTGGCTTGCCTATCCGTTGATGGTGCCCAGTTTGAAGAGCTTCTTTAAAGAAAAAAGAAGGTAATTTTGACATTAAACTGAAATTTGTTTTTCATATTTTAAATTACCATAACTTTTGAAAAACCTAACCGATTTTAAAATTTTTTTTTATTATTTTTTTAGAGGCTCAAGTACTATAAAAATATGCAAAAAAAAATATAATGTTCCATTTGAAAAAAAAAGTTGGATGCTGTATCTCGGGATATTGGGGTATAAAAAAATGGATCAATCACTGAAAATAAACTAGACTAAAAATGATTAAATACGTGTTTTCTATTTTTTCGAAATTTCCCGCCGTTTAAAAAAAAAAGTGGGTGTAGCATATAACTCTGGTCACCCTATATAGCACATTTAAATTTATTTCAAACTATTGTTGTAGAACAGATCAATATTAAACTAAATCACAACTATTGAAGCTTTGACAATATGTGGCATATATAAGAGTAAAGTATGGAAATAACTTAGGAAATGTACTTACAAAAATTTTCAGTTAGAACTACTTACAAACTGTAGTTTAACCTGTGACATACCATCACCAAGTGTTAGAGACATTGGATGGGTCAAGGTTTATAAAGGGCTAGGAGAGCGGATGGGCAAACCGTGTCTTAGTCTGTATGTTGTTTTGGAAATTCCAGGAGATTATTATAACTGAGGGATAGGTTTTTGGTGTCTGTTTTAAAATTGATAGATAACTGATTACATTCTCTTACTCCTAGTAAGAGGAAGTATTGTAATCATGTCAAATTTTCGATATCGAGCTTTCACCGGAAATATCCGTTCTGAGGTCCCCTGAGTCCAAAAAAGTGGTTTTAGCAAATGGTCTGTGTATGTATGTATGTATGTGAACAGCATAGCTCAAAAACGAAAAACCGTAGAAAGCTAAAACTTGATCTTCCATTTAGGTATCACCATGGGATCTAGCTGTGCGTTATCTGTCAAAATTCCTCAACCGGAAGTGCCACTTTACAAGTTGGTTTTATTACTTTGTTGCATTTTTCTCAAAAATGGCTCCGACGATTTTCTTTAAACTTACTACATCAACTACATATACAAGGAGCTATAACTTTTATTTGAAACATTTCTCTGGAAAAATTCATTTAAGGGCACTTTTGGGGGAGGGGTGGGGTCAGGGTTAACCTCTAAAGTGCTATTTCAGTTTATTAGACAATTCGGTCATCTAAATAATGTTGATTAGAATTAAATATGCTGTTGAAATTCCGATAAATCGGATAACCGGAAGTGCTTTTGTTTTAATACTTTACATTTTTTCACTTTTTCCTGCGATTTTCACGAAAATGTCTCTCGAGACGATTTTCTTGAAACAACACATATAAACTAAACATACAAAGATCTACAACTTATTTTAATAACATTTCTCTGGGAAAATTCATTTAAGGGCACTTTTAGGAGAGAGAGGTGGGGTTACAGCTTCCTCTAAAGTGCTATCATACTTAATACAACTCTATCATCCAAACAAAATTTATTAGAAATAAATAGATGGCCAAAATTCCGAGTTTTAAGGAAATCAGTAAACCGGAAGTGCGCTTTTACTGAACAGGTTTTTTTTTTTTTTAGTTTAGGCAAATTTCGTTAAATTTGGTATACAATTTATAAAATTTGTCAATTATAATTTTGAGAACTGGAGTAAGAGAAAGTTGTGTGAGTGTTTCACACCAGATTTTCTTTTTTAATATGAATCATTTCCAATATATTTATTTTTTTATTATTGTTGTTTATTAATCAACATTGAATGCAGTGGTCGTAACGAACACCAAAACATATTATTAATTTATATTGGCAGAGCATTGCTAGAATTTCAGAACTGAAGAAAATATAGATTTTCTACTTTATACAATAGGTATATAATAGGTTTTTTTTTTTTTTCTCGTAAACAGCTATGACGATTTTCTTTAAACATAGAACATTCACGGCTCAGACAAAAACGTATTATTTTTATTTGAAACATTCCCTCCCTCCAAAATTGATTTCTGAGTAGTTTTGGCAGTCTGTCAATCAGATTTAAATTTAAACTGCACCAGCTTTGTTGGTTTTGACAGAGGGGTGATTGTGATGCAAATATGTTCAAAATTCGGTTGTCTTATTCATCATAATAATGCATAAAATGCGCCACCGGAAATGACGAAAAAAAATCCCATGGACAAAGAAAAGTATAATTTATAAACGAAGATTTAAAGATTACAATTCTTAATTTATGCAGAAAGCCATTAAGAGATTAAACTATAATATATTTAGACGATAATGAAATATATACTTCCCTTTTTTATTAAAATTAAAAACTTACTTTTTACATCCAGAAAAGGAAGGGGAAAAAAAATCAAGTTTCTTTTATGACCAGAAAAGAAAATTAATTACAAATAATTGTATAAAGGTTGGAGATAGGAATACGTGGGTTTCATTTGAGTGGAAGTTAGTGTTAGTGAAGTTCCCCAAGTAGTGGGTCTACTATAGAGACTCCTCTTATCTCCTCTTTACTACCTGATAATAGATACTGTCCCAAATAGTCACTCCTTTCTTCATATCCAGAGAAATACTCTCTTCAACAACCTTCCCCTGCACAGTGAATAAGAGAGGGGGAAGTTACAACCAATATTCATTAATTAAAACACATCTGCCCTCTTTTAATAGTAATTTGATTATTCCAGAGTACAACTTGACTTTTTTTTTTTTTTCTTTTTTTTTCCTTTTTACTTCCTCTTACTGCCTAGTCTAGTAAGAGGAAATATTTTAATCATGTCAAATTTTCGATATCGTGTTTTTACCGGAAATACAGGTTTCGAGGTCCCCTGAATCCGGAAAATAAGGTTTTTAGAAAATGATCTCTGTGTGCGTGTGTATGTGTGTGAACAGTAAACCTCAAAAAAACAAAATTTTAGGAAGTTCACACTTGATATATTCCGTTTAAGTATCACATTAGTATCAATTTAGAAAAAATTATAAGTCTAAAAAAAAATTTGGAAAAATTATAACTATGTCGACTGCTTTAAGAGAATGTCGTGTGAGTGAGTGTTTCACACCATATTATTTTATTTATTTTTTATTAAATCTTTATTTATAAGGAAAATTGTGAGCATAATATTATATCCAGCTAGATATATATAATTTCCATCGCTTTCTATATACATTCGCCAATAAGAACTGGGGTTTCGTTTTTTAGAAATTCCAATTTTTAAGAATACGGGAGCAACTTTACAGGAGGATGGGTTTTTGAGTATTTTGTAATTTTGTTGAACACGAGCATGCATTTTTTTTTTTTTTTTTTTTTTTTTAAAAAAACTTTGAATGCTTACTGCACAAATATAAACCTATTACTTTTATTTGAAACAGTTCTCCCCTTCCCAAAAAATGAATTCAAAGAATTTCTGCGGCATTTATGGCATTAAATTTCAGATGTTATGTGAGGTTGGTTCAACCTCACTTGGAGTGCCATGTTATTGGAGTTACCACTCTTTTCTGAAATGCATGGTAATCACCGTTTTTCTAGCTGCCTGGGAATACCACTATATTTTATGTTAGGACAAATCAAGTTACATTTGAAGTGTAAAGAAACTTTGCCACTTTATATATAATTGTATCAATAGCATTGAGTAAACTCGTGTGATTGTTTCAAACCACATTTTTCGTCAGAAGTTTCGCGGCTCTTTGTCAACAAAAAAAGGATCATTTCCTTCACAAGCGATCTCAAGTACTTGCAGATTTCATAATGTCGGTATTTTCTTGTAGCAAATGGCATGCCCTGATAATAATGGAAGTAAGAAGGACAGAGAATTAGAGAGAATGGATTTTAGAGAAATAAACTAGATGATATGCTGAACACTGTATAAATGAATGGAACATACAAACTGCAAGGACTTTATAGTAAAAAAAAAATCTGGTGTGAATCATTCACACAACTTTCTCTTACTCCATTATATTGAATTAAATTACATTATAATTGATAAATTTTATAGTTTGTGATACCAAATTTAATGAAATCGTCGAAAACTGTTCAGTAAAAGCGCACTTCCGGTTTACTAATTTCCTTGAACCCACAGAATTTTGGCCATCTATTTATTTCTAATTAATTTTCTTTGGATGATAGAATTGTATAATCAACTATGATAGCACTTTAGAGAAAAAAAACATAACCCCATCCCTCCCCTAAAAGTGCCCTTAAATGAATGTTCCCAGAGAAATATTTTAAATACAAGTTGTAGATCTTTGTATGTTTAGTTTATATAGAAAGTTTCAAGAAAATCGCCGGTGACATTTTTGAGAAATCGCGAAAAAATGAAAAAAAAAAATCATTTAGTAAAGTGGTAAAGTAAACGCAGTATCGGTTATCCGATTTTTTCAAACTCGGAATATCAACCACATCTTTAATTTTAATTAATATTATTTAGATGACAGAATTGTATAGTAAACTAAAATAGTACTTTAGAGGAAAACCTAACCCTATTCCACCCCCAAAACTGCCCTTAAATGAATTTTTCCAGAGAAATGTATCAAATAAAAGTTGTAGCTCTTTGTATTTGTAGTTGATATACCTAGTTTAAAGAAAATCGTCGGAGGCATTGTAGAGAAAATGACAAAAAAGTAAAAAAAACAACTAGTAAAGTGGTACTTCCGGTTGAGAAATTTTGACAGATAACGCACTGTCAGATCGCATGGTGATACCTAAACGGAATACCAAGTTTCAACTTTCTATGGTTTTTCGTTTTTGAGCTGTGCTGTTCACATACATACATACATACACACAACACAGACCATTGCTAAAAACCGCTTTTTTGGACTCAGGGGACCTCAAAAAGGATATTTCCGGTGAAAACTCGATATCGAAAATTTGACACGATTACAATACTTCCTCTTACTAGGAGTAAGAGAAAGTCATGGAAGTTAGGTAGCGAGAGAAATATGAAGAGACAGACTAGCTGAGTAATAACAAGGTAGAACATAGGTTGCTGACTGGATGTAAACTGTTCGCAAACTGTACTGCTGTCGCTCTCTTTATATGAATCGAACTCTCCCTTCCTAGTCTGGCCTAGGTGTGGCGTAACTAACTTTTGATTCATTTAGTGTGTGCTTCTCCGCTCTTTGGATCCTATGAATCTTTAATGATTCAGATGATTATCCAACTTTTTTTTTACCTCCCCAACGGCATGTAGGATCCTGGAAACATGAATGAATATCCATTCGTAGTCAGAATAAAACCACTGAGTAAATCGGTTCTTCCGATAAACAGGTTTTGACCAAAAGCAGGTTGGTTTCAACCGGTCTTCATGTTGGTTCTCTTGCCCAGTCCTAAATGAATGTATAACTTTCCCATACAATGGTATTTTCATTTCAAAAGACTACTTTTCGTGCTCGAGAAACCAGTTTTCAGCGTAAACACAATTTCTAGAATCTGAAATGTGATTGGTGTGGATGTGTTGTAGTGTAGTGGTAGCTTGTGGCGTGAGCGGTTTTGTAAAGGGCTTGTGTGTATATTCAAAGAGAAGAGAAGTAATAAGAAATAATTAAGAAAACACTGGTAGATTAAATTAAGTATATCTTTAAAGAGATTTAAATTACTTTACAATATCACAATTATATGCTTAATAAATCAATTATTTATCTAGATTAAATGCAAGGTTCTATGATTTAACATAAACTGGCATTGATGTACACTCGTAGAATGTCTGATTCCGACTGTCCTTGCATGAAAGCAAAATGCAGACTGTGTAATGAATGCTCTGCTCTTACAAAACAGTTAGCCAAGTGGCATTGTATTAGCCTAACGGATTCTTGTGCCTTTGTCTCTTTAATAGCAATGACCTTAATTTATAGTACCTGACTCTTTTCACTGCACTAAGATACATCTAAAATATTGAAAAAATTCTATTTTTCAAACTATAAAATATTCTCAACTTTACATTTCTTTCATCCACAACAAATATGACACAAATTCGATAGCACTTTTATTACAATTTGTCTCATGGGGAGAGAACCAAATCTTGCATTTTCCTCAAAGGATTCCTTTGTTACCTAGGAATCTCTAAAGCTGATACCTGCTGATACCTAAAGTGAATTATCAATTTGAAACTCTTGCAATTTAAAAACCAATGTTTTTGTTGTTTTTTTTACTAAAATATGTTAAACTCGAAAAACCTCTTTTAATTCAAAAATTATTTTTAAAAATGAAACTTTATTTTATAATGTGCCTTGTGATCTTCAGTTTGTGCAAGTATACAAAAAAACGAAAAAAAATTACGATCTCTCGTCAAAAAAAAAACAAAAAAAAAAACGACTTTAATATAAAAATATTTACGATTTCATTTCAGAGTGTTCATTTCTGTATTTTATCAGGGTTCAAAAAGAATTATTACATGTGTTCTCTCTATTTGATCGGTCTGGGTAAACACTTTTTTAAAAACTTTTCACAAAACTTTTATACTCTTACATAAAAAGAGTAATTTTTGTCGGCTAATATTAATAAATAAATGCAAAAGAAAGGCAGAAGAGAAGTTCTCCATGAATTGAATCATTTGTTTTATTGTGTGGTCCGAGTAGTGCATGCCTGAGCCTGTCATAAATTACTGGGAATAAGTAGTATGATAGTTACTATATTAAAGACACTAAAATAAACCCACATAAGTACGAAACTTAAAATCGCTTAGAAACGTTTTCGAGCATATCGCAAAAAAAACTGAAAAAATAAAATTCAGTAAAGTAGCGTTACCCCGACGTTTGCCCTTTATATGCGGTTGAAGTACTAAAAGGAATACCAAGTTCGATCTTCCTGCATTGCGATTATATTGAAAATATAGTGAAATTTTAAAACTTGATAACACTGGTCCTACCTTTATCGGTTCCTTCTGTGATAAACTTTTTGACAATAGCAGTTTTATCAAGATAACCAGGTGTATTGGCAATATCTGCGCATAATCTTCTAAATTCTCTTAATGAGTTATCTTTGTGATCTTGTACTTTGTTATCTTGTACTTGATTCTTAGAACTACCACTTGTACTTGGTTTATCGGCTTTCTTTGTTTTGGTTGGGCTTGTCTTTTTTGAAGAAGGACTAGTGGTTGGTTTCTTATTTGTTTCTCTCACGCCTATATTTTTGAAAAAAAAAAATTCGTAAAATTTTGATAAAAAAAAAAGGTGTTCCTCTTTGAAAATAAGTGAAACTTACTGTCTGGAAGTCTGCTCAGTATTTCCTCCTGATCTTCTTTAGATAAAAGTTCCCAACCTCCAATGTCATCCACAGATTCAATTTTGGCTGTTGTCGCTCTCTGCTTTGCGAATACCTAAGGGAAAAGAAAATTACATTGTTATTGGGTTTGGAAGTAGGAGAAAACTAACTCACGAAACACAAAGTAACAAGCGTAATTAAACATTTTTCGAAATACTGCCAGGACTTTTCAAAAAAAAAAAAAGTAAAAAAAGAGTTGCATAAGGTGATGGAGTGGTAGGCAGATTGCTTGGTTACATTGATGGATATTGTAGATTAGATTGACAGACGGGGAGGGCGAGCCTCATTTCACTGCGATCTATGTTAAAAGGATTATTGTGGATTCCCTAAAATCATAGCACATCCTTCAGTTTCGTCCTCTTAATCAGGCCAAGCAAAGCTGAAAGTGGCTCCGTCATGAAGTTCGTAGCTTTGAGATTGCTTGTCGCCACAGTTGAAGAAACCTTGCCCTCACACACACAGACCGGTACACTCACAAAAGATGTGTGCCAGGGTTTTCTCCACGGTCCTGCAGAATCGATGGAGAATTTAGCCTACCCTTGGTGTTCTTTCCCACCATTGCAGACGCTGTTCTTCTATCCAACCTTTAATAGAAGTTTGAACTCCTGTGCAACCTTGGATACTCGAGGATCTCGCTCTTCCGGAATTATCCCTTCCTTTACTGACGAGGATTTTTAAATGAAACTATTGTTCTTTTATGAAATTTAATAACAGTGGAAATGGTTATTTAGAACCATTGTAAAAGATAACGTGTATAATCTTCCCATTTGTTAAATAGCCATCAGAATTCTATTTTAAACACACGGTTTTCACTTATTGTATATTCTTTAACGTCGTCTAGTCAGGACAAGCCAAAAAGCGATAAGAGCCTTTCCTTCTTTAAAGTTATACAGTACAATTTCAATACGAAACAATTTCTTTCAGTAGAAACTGCCATCCCCTTTATGATGATCAAGCCTACATCAATCTCAATTCCCCTTCTTTGGCTTTGGTAGGGGTTGAGTAGGTGGTTTTCTTGACTTCCTAGGGTGTAATGTTGAGGTAGTTGTGGTACTGCTTCTCCTCCTGTGACATTCGGGTGCGTCTATAACTACGAGTATGCCACATATTGTATTTCATTCTAGGGAAAGTGTGTAGAGAAAATTTTTCTGATGATTTTAAGATGTTTAGAAAAAAAATTTCATTTTTTATATATATATGGCATTTAATTTGCATTATGGACATAAAAAACCGACATGAAAGCATTATGAAAAAAATCAAGAAATTAAGAGAAATGTGTCCGCAAAGTGAACACAATGATCAATCAAATCTATTAATTCTTAGTGTTTGGTTTCCTGTTTTGATATTTAATTATTTAATGGCGTCCATGAAATTTCATTTTATTATAACTGGTTTGTTCACGGCTCCCCAACCGATACATATCCACGCGTCCCACTCTTTTTTTTTTTAGTCAAAGCCTAGAAAAAATCTGTTTATATTAAGTCTAGGCTTGTTTATTGAGTTGTGTTAATTACTGGGCTGGTTGATTACGTAATCGTTAGTTCTCCTTATGGATACCCGGGGGGGGGGCACGTGAGCTCGGAAGCGATCACAACACCTGTGACACTCAACAGCCCCCACTCTGAGAAGCAGGAGAAAGAAACAAAATTCAACTCTAACAAAATAAGTTAAAAATATGCAATAGGCTGTTTTTTTATATACAGCCAAATAAGAAACAAATTCATAATTCTATAATTAGAACAAAACAAAGAACTAATTAAAAAATGTCTCTCTCACTAATTGATTTAATTCCTCAATTATGTTTTTTCAAACCAAAATAATATTATGTTCTATTTAATTAATAATAATGACTGAAATTTCTTATAATGGAAAAAAAAAGAAATGAATATTTTCAACTTTTGTACACTTTTGATTTGTTTCTATAATAGCTTTTCCGACCTGTTTTTCAGTTTCACCTTACAATTCCCTTCCTCTTTGCGGGCTACGTCACTGCTGGGATCACATTTTACAGATTGTTATTTTTTTTATTTTAATTGGGAACAATGAAATCAGGTAAAAAGTGTAAATATAAATAAGTTGCACTCTCATTAACTTGTATCATTTGCTGTGCACTCACTATAATAATTGGCCTTTACCACGCACATATTTCAGGGCTACAAGTAATTTATGTAACTTTGCCATTCTTGATTCTTGTTACATCCTTTTCAATTGTCCATGATTTTGAAATGTTATTGGTGTGGTGTTGTTGTAGTTTGTAGTGGTAGTTTGTGGCGTGAGCGATTTAGTAAAGGGCTTGTATGTAAGTTTGAGAAGGAGAGAGAAGTATTAGAAAATAAATAAAAGATGACCACTATTTTGAAATATATATATTATTCTCTAAGTGAATTTAAGTACTTATATAATATCACAACTATTATGTCTATAAATCAATTGTTAATCTAGAATTCAGCTATGGCTCCTCGGTAGATCCCTGGTAAATTGAGGTTCATGTCTTTTAACAAAGAATTTGGCCTGCCTCTGCCTTTGTGTAATTTTCCCACCAATGCAGGCGCTGGTCTTCTATCCAATCCTTGATAGAAGCTTAAATCAGGCTCCTGGGCAACCCGCAAAATGGCTCAGGGCCTATGAAGGTATCCTTTGAGCTCTCCCTCACCAGAGCGTCCGCCTTTTCGTTGCTAAGGAGCCCCTCATGTTCCGACACCCAAGCAATTTTTTTTTTTTAATTCCTTTATTCCACTTCTTCATATACAGATTGCATGTATTACTTACAATAATACTTTACAAATAATAAAAAGTTTTAATAAGTTTACTTAAATATAAATATAACAAATTATAAATTAATAGTTTATTAAAGTGGTAAATTACTATTTATTTGCATTATTTTCATCAATGAAAACTCGCGATATTACCTCTCGTTTCTAGAGTGGCTAATTTTTCCCCAATACGCCTTTCTTATCAACTGGCTTCTTTCTCTATCATCCAGCTTACACTCAAAAATTAAATTATCCCAAGTTTGGTCAGGTACTTCGCCGCAGGAACAGAGTATACTGTCCAATAGTCCAAACCTGTGGAGATAAGCCCGATTTTTGTCCGTGTCCGCTTAGGGCTTGTGTGACCATATACCCTACGGGAAGATAGTTGAAATGTTATTGGTGATGTTGAGTTGTTGTGTGTTTGTTGTAGTAGTTGGTGTAGCACGAGCGGTTTTGTAAAGGGGCTTGTAAGTATATATATGTTTAACAGAGAAGTATTAGTAATAATCAAGAGAGTACCACTGTTTTTAAAATAAATATATTGTTCTCTAAGCACATTTAAGTACTTTACAATATCACAACTATATCTTAATAAATCAGATGTTTATCTAGAATAAAGGCAAATCACTATCACTGGCACTGAGTTTAAGAGAGCGATTCCTGAAGCAATGTTCTGCTAGAATGTCTGTTTCAGACTGCCTTGAAAGAATGCCTTTTAATTGTTCGTTCAAATCTTCCCCTGCGAGAAGAAGGGGTAGACAATGCTAACAAGGTTCATGAACTCTTCTTGTAACTGTACTCTTCTACCTGGGTTACCCTTTTTTCCAACGAGCTTGCATTTTTCTCATAATTTTCTTCAAATTAAAATAGATATAATTTCTTGCATCCATCACAATTTCTCGACTAACGTATTTGTTTTAAAACGGGGTATACTAAACTTTTTTGAGTTAAAGAGCTCTCACAATATTGTTCGAAATGTTTTTTTTACGAGATAATTGATTTAAGGAGGGCGTTTGAGAACAGTTGGGACGTCCCACCTATCCTCCAAGCCGTAGTCGGAAGTAGTACTCGACTTTCTCTTATTGCAGTTTATACGGATTAAAGTAACAACTTTCTTCAAACATACAATTTTTACTAAATGTTTGCATGTTATTAAATTTTATATCAACTGGAGGATATGAACTTAATAAAATCACTTTCATCTGGTATTTTATCCGTCGTAGCAGGCTTATTCATTTTGTTCCTGACCGGTTTCAGATTTTCATCCATCTCAGAGCAAATTCACCACGTTCGTGTACAGTACACTACAAAGTAATGTTACTGTTACACTCACACTTGTTGGTTTCCTATTTGTTGAAACCATCAAGGGCGAGTGTGTAGTGGAAGAAAAAAATGAAAGAAAATAAGAATTTTGAAAATAATTTAGTGAAATAATTTTGTTAATTTTAGCTAGTTCAAATAGTTATTTTAGTGAAGGGGAAAGAGCCACCAGGTACTCTAATTTAGGTCAATGCTAATGAAGAGACAAAGAGACAAGAAACGTTAGGATAAGACAATACACTCCCTTCAGACATACCAGCATTATTGGAAAAGATTTGAACTATGAAGAGAAGGCATTCTTTCAAGACAGTCTGCATTCTGCTTTCTAAATAAGGACAGTCTGAACTAGACAATCTACCAGAACACTTCAGGAATCGCTATCTTAGCATCAGTGCCAGTTATAAGTTAAAACATAAGAATTTATTCTAACTAGTTTCAGTATATTATTAAGCATATTACTGTGATATTGTAAAGTACTTGTATTCACTTAGAGAATAATACAATTATTTCAAAAACAGTGGTGATCTTTTACTTATTTCTAATACTTCTCTCTCTTTCTCAAACTTACATACAAGCCCTTTACAAAACCGCTCACGCCACAAGCTACTACTACAAGCCACTACAAACATACAACACATCCACACCAATTACATTTCAAGTGTAACAGAAACATTACGTTGAAGTGAACTCACAACACGAACTTGGTGAATTTGCTCTGACGATGGATGAAAAGCCGAAACCGGTCAGGAACAAAATCAATATGCATGCTACGACGGATAAAATACCAGATGTTAACCAGCTTTGCGGACCCACCCACATATTTAAAATGACTTTATTGAGGAAACTGTACACTCCCCAATCCCCCAAAACTTTATTAAATGAAGTTTTGGGGAAAAAAAATCCCATAAAAGTGATGGCACTGTATTCATAATTGGTCTAAGGGTATGTCCACATTTGTGCAACTTTTCTTTCAACAGAGGCATGCGTCATAGCGCACGGTGTGATGAACGAGAGGCATGCGTTATTGCATGCCTCATGGAAGTTGAATGGGCCTTTGCTTTCGTGACGCAACCAACAGAGCACGTGAATCCAACTACTTGGATTTTCGTTCAACATTCTATGCGTCTTCTTAATCACGCTACGTGTTGTGTTTACACTTGTATAGGTTATATTTATATAATTAATTTCAAATATTATTTAATTAGTTTTAATTACTATTTTAATAATAATTTTATTATAAATTATTATTATTATTTATATAATTTATAAATTATTTAATTTTATTTATATTATTATTATTATTTTTTTGGTTATTTTAATAATCATTTTATTATTAATTGATAGTATTAAACTATTATTATTAAT
Source organism: Triatoma infestans (assembly GCA_011037195.1). Classification (NCBI taxonomy): domain Eukaryota; kingdom Metazoa; phylum Arthropoda; class Insecta; order Hemiptera; family Reduviidae; genus Triatoma; species Triatoma infestans. The sequence continues at coordinate 43,869 of JAAEAF010003773.1, read as the reverse complement.
TAATAATATCTCGGCATGACTTCTGGTAGCATTGCAGATATGCTTTGCTTCGATATTGTACATAAATATGCCAAAAACGTTAGTGAATCCAGGTAGCGAGAAACCTCAACGTAATCAGTAGCCTCATTTCAGGTGGAATAGCATCTCAAAAACGAGTGTTCTTCTTTGAAATGATTGGCTCTTTCATTCTTAACAAGTTGTAAAAGTTGTCCTTCGACATACGTGTAAAATTCCGAAAAACGCCTAAGTCAAGTTGAAGTTCTGTGACTAGTCCAATATTTCGTTTTCTGTAAAGCTGCTTTGTCCACAGAGCTCGCTGCTTTTTTTCTTTTTCGGGCACATTTCAAAAACAGGTACCTGCACAAATAGCTAATGCCGCTTCTGAATCCATCGATAAAATGCACACTGAACAGATGATTAAGTGTGGACAACGAATTGAATGCCTCAAGAGACATGCGCGACGCATGTTGAAATGGAAAGAGGAAGCGCAAGTTGAAAGGGAAGAGGAAGAGGAAAGCGCACAAGTGTGGACATACCCTAACAAATTTAATGAAATCCGTCGATTATTTTATGGCTAAAACTTTAGAAAACTGAAATAACTTTAGTAAAAACATACTTCCGGGTCAACCATTTTCACCTCAAACTCAAAATTTCGATAACATATCTAATTTCTAATTAATATTATTTAGATGATATAATTATATAATAAACTATAATAGCATTTTTTTAGAGGAAAACATATCCCATCCCAAGCGCCAAAAGTTCTCTTATATTAATTTTCCCAGAAAAATGTTTCAAATAAAAGTTGTAGCTCTTTGTACGTGTAGTTAATATAATGAATTTAAAGAAAATGAATTGAAAGCCGTTTCCGAAACAAAAATCGGAAAAAAATCCATTTATTAAAATGGTAAGTTGAGGAATTTTCACAGTTCACTAAAAACATTTTTTTTTCGTATTCCGGGAACTTCAAAATGTGTATTTCCGGTGAAAACACAATTTCCAAAATTTGACACGACATACTTCCTGTTACACATCAAATAATTTTATATAATGTATTTTATAATCAAATTTTCTTACTAAATGAAAGTTGTAGATACACCATATTGTTCAGCATTGAGTTTATACTTTAATTATTATTAATTTACTAATAAAAATAACTAAGTAATGGAATAAAAGAGATAATTCTGAAAGATGTATCGTATAATAATTTAATTTAATTTATATCGATTGAATATTACAAGAAAAGTAATTAATATTAAGATTTGTAATTCAAATCTACAGATAGAACAATAGAAATGACCAGATTTAATAGAGAAATGGATGAACTATTTCCAAGCACTTACAAGTGGAGCATTAATATTAACGGAGAAGTTTGGCAGAACTTTCAATTTATAAAACATAAAATGAGAGTTCAAATTAATTCAATTTTTTTTTTTTTGTAAGAGAGGTGGTAAAAATTAAATAATTTTTAAATTTGATTATTCTCATTTTAGTGTTATAGCTTTTATACTTTCTCTTACTGCTGCTGATAAGAGGAAGTATTGCGATCGTGTCAAATGAACTATACGGAGTTTTCACCGGAAATATACGTCTTGAGGTTCTCTCAATTATAAAATGAGGTTATTAGAAATTGGTGTGTGTGTATGTGTCAGCATAATTCAAAAAGCTAATATCATTAAAAGTTATCACAAACTTGATATTTAATTTTAAGTGCTAGCATAGGACCCGAACAATAAGGTTTTCATCAAAATAGGTCGACCGGAAGTAAAATGGATTCGATGATTAAAAAAATGGATTCTTCATGGCTTTTTTTTTTTGCGATTTCTTCGAAAATGGATAACAGAGAAGCGTAGGAAGTGGTCGGTAAGCGTTGAAAGAGGTCATCATCTGAATTCCATTATGATTTGATAGGAAGTAAGCTTTATCAGAAAACAACAGAAATCTATTTTTGTGGGAAAGGTGTAAAAACATAGGAGAAAAATTCGATCGATGATTGGCTAAGAAGACTCAAACCCTGCATTACAGATGAAGGTTAATATTTCGATTTTTCTTTTTTAATTGTTGAGAAATATAAAAGCATTTTGTTGACCGTTGATGAATTATGTTATGAAGAAATTTGGTGGGGATCGGTCAATAAAGAAACATTCAATGATGCCAACGTTTCGTCAGAGTTTCCTATCTTTATCAAGGCTTTAATCTAAAAAACCAATACAATGAGGAACCACAATGCATTAATAATATTGTAAAATGCAGAATAATAATAACAAAAAAAAAAATAAATAAAAATAATATTGAACTTACATATAGATAGTCGTGAAGATGTGGAGAAGGAGTTTTTAAACTTCACAATTATTATATCGCAGAAACATAAAACATGAAAATTAAAAGTTACTAGTTTCTTGTCTTAAATCATCTACAGAAATGAAAATTGGGTTGAATAGGCAAAGAAATGAAAGGAATTTCAGGAAATTATTAGGGGTGGAGTAGCTGAAAGGGAATCCTAGAAGATCTTGTTTTGAAAAAACCGTTATACATAGCGGACAAATTATTGGTATCATTCCGAAAATTAACAGAAAATTTATTTCTTTTGATATATATCATTTCTAATATATTTCTTTTTTTCCTGTTAGTATCGTTTGCTTGTATTTTTGTTTTAGAAAAATCAAATTTATGATTTTTTTCCCCTTAAAATGTTTAGTCAGCACAGTAATGTTGTCTATGTCATCATTGAATGTTTCTTTTTTGACCGATACTCACCAAATTTCTTCATAACATTGTTAAGAGAAAGTTACTATCCGTTCCATCTGTTATGCCATTTCAAACTAATTACTTTTATCACCTGTTTTTAAAACGTGAACAATATTTATTGCAGGACTAGGTAAATAGATTAGATAATTATAATAACTTACTTGAAATATACAATCCACATGATGCCACATTTTCATAATGCCACTGCCAAATGGATTGCTGGCAGCTTTGGCCATTCTAAGTTCACCGCTGCCAATTTTCTGTTTACATTTTTTACAACCAGCACGACCACTTTTCGCACGATCAGCATAAAATAGAAATTTTTCACCAGCATTTTCTTCATCAGACATTTTTTTTTTTAAGATACCTGTTAGGGAAAAAAGAAATATATATAGATATAAATTATCTCAAAAGAAATAATGATAATGATAATCTGTACATAATTAGATCAGTAAACATTCTAGTGTAAAACACTCATACATTTTCTGTTTACTGGTTTCTTGTATCTCATAATCTAATTGGAATCACGATATCTTAGCGGCCACCACCGACTGTAGCTAAAATAAGCTTTTTTTCCTTATTGTTTATAAGGAGGAAGCACTGATTTTTCTGAGTACCTCTGCGTAGATGGGAAAAACAAATTATTTTCTCGAATTGGTCGTAAGTGACTTGTGTTTGTACATCATAAGTGATTTTTTATAGAAACAAAAAACTGAATTTTATTTTGAATGTTATGCAAACTATATCACAGCACAATCACACTTTTAATTAGAATCATTTTTTCCAGGTAAATTAATTATTAAGAAGTTCTGGAGAGGCTTGCATTTTAATCTTTCCTCTAAGAATAATACTTATAAGTTGAGAAATGCAATTTATATATAGAGAAAACCTTATTTACACATGCATTTCATAAGGTTTTTTTTTACTTTCTCTTATTCTTAGCAAAATCGTGCCAAATTTTCTACATCGAGTTTTCACTGGAAATACACGTTTTGAGAACCCCTAAGATTGAAAAATTATTGTTATTATTATTACTGTTTTTCTTTTAAGAAATTGGTGGCGTGTTGTGGTGGTGGTGGTGGTGGGTGGTGGTGGCGGGGGGTGGACAGCATTACCCAAAAATGAAAAATTAAATGAAGTTATGAAAAATTAATGAAAAACGGAAATATCCGTTTTGAGGTCCCCTGAGTCCAAAAAAGTGGTTTTTAGAAAATGGTCTGTGCGGGTGTCTGTAAAAAATCGTAGAAAGTTCAAACTTGATATTCTGTTTAGGTATCACCATGGTATCCGACAATAGGTCATCTGTTAAAATTCCTCAACTGGAAGTACCACTTTACTAGTTGTTTTTTTTTTTTCCTTTTTTGTGATTTTCTCAAAAATAGCTCCAACAATTTTCCTGAAACTTGATATATCAATTACACATACAAACAGCTACAACTTTTATTTGAAACATTTCTCTTTCTCCGGGATAATTCATGTAAAGATACTTTTGAGGAAGGGGTGGGGTTATGTTTTTCTCTAAAGTTTTATAATAGTTGATTATACAATTCTACCATCCAAAACAAATTAATTAGAAATAAATAGATAGCCAAAATTCCGAGTCTCAAGAAAATTAATAAACCGGATTGTTTCACACCAGATTTTTTTTTAGTTTATTATACGATATTATCATCTATACAATATTAATTGGAATTAAATAAGTTTCAAAATTTCGTGTTTGAAGAAAATCGATTGACCGGAAATGCGATTTAACTAAACAATTGTTTCAGTTATCTTCGATGTTTTCCATAAAAACATCAAAAGCGTTCATTAAAACTTGTATACCTAAGTGGTATTATCATTTTTGTTTGAAACTTTTGTTGGAGATCATTGTTTTTAGAGAGGTTTTGACGAGAAGCTGCAATATTAATGCCTTCTCAAAAAAAGACGTGTTATTACGTTTAGATACTGCCATGGATCTAATAAGAATTAAATTCAAAAAAATATATATATGTATATATATTTATAACTGGTAGTAATTACCTGCTTTAATATTCAAAGCAATGAAAAGATATTTTGCACATTGATTTATTTCTTATATATGTCAAATACATTGATGGGGCGGGTGTTGGTGTATTGGTTATGAGCATGGACTTGTAAGTGGGAGGACCCCAGTTCGAGTCCAGCGTATAACTAAATTTTATATTTGTGTTAATAACCTGTGGCTTTACGCGACCCGTGCAAGACCTTGGCCCCCGTCAATACCTGACCCCAAGCCTCCCTATCTGCAGTTTTTCTTCTCCACTATCTGAACATAGTTCAAATCCAGGAGATCCTCTTCTCCATCACACACCCAACGTACCTAGGTCCCCCCCGGCAGTCTACTGCCTCCAGGGTGAACCCTCTCATTCTCCATCCTATATACATATCCCACGCAATCTTCCCTGCTTAACCACAGACACTATATCCTCTCCATTTAGATTATTGTGGGGGATTATTGTAATGCGACCTGAAAGATCTATTGTGCCCGGAGCCTTCTCCAATGCACAGCCGGCCACAAAGCAGTGTTCTCTACCTCTAGCACCGGACAATGAGTTGTAGAGGCTTCTAGGAAGAGAAAATCTATGGGCACCATACTGGATTCGAACCCGGCACCTAATCCCTTCCTTCTTCCCTGGTTTTCGCCAATTAACTAGGAACGGAGACCCTAGTTTGTGTACTGTGTTTGTCCTTGTCTGTAAAGTGTAGAGTGTACGTAGTTTAAGTGTTGTGTACTGTTCTGACGAAGTGGATGGAGTACTGAGCTGTGGTAACCCATGGGGTCGCTATTCTCCAAGTAACTGCATGCAACAGAAACCCAATGCGGGCATCCTCTTCCCCGTACAACTCCGCGTTTTTCGGCACTTCCAGACTCCTTTTTGGCCACAGACCGCCCTCAATCACTTTCTCTCTCAGCAGTTCAATTCAATTCGTCGGCATCCCTCAGCGTCCACGACTCCGAGCTGTAAATTACAACAGATCTAAGGACTGATTTGTAATACGTTAATTTGATCTTTCATTGCAGGAATTCGACTAATATTTCTAAAGTGTACCAATATTATGTAGTCGACAAAACTATGCGTCGTATTGTAGTGATAGATGCTCCCCCCCCCCAAACGCAATTTTCCCAGGAAAAATAAGGATAGGCAAGATAGTATATGATGTTTAAAGAAAATCATTGGTGCCATTTTTCGAGGAAATTACGTAAAACTAAAAAAAAAAAAAAATCATTCAATAAAGGTCGTACTTCTGATTGATTGGATTTTGCTCGAAATCTGAGGCGCGATGCTAGTTGATAAACACCAATAAAATTCCAAGCTTAAGGTTCCTGCAATTTTTCACACACCCACACAGATTTGCTGACAAAAATTTGTTCGTACGCACAAGACCTTCAAAAAATGTATTTCCGGTAAAAATTCAGTTTCGAAATTTTGACACAATTGTAATACTTCCAGGAGTAAGAGAAAGTAATACGTATTTATTATCTCTCTCGTAGATAAATAAGAAAACAATAAATTAAAAAAAGCAAAACAGATTGTAGGAAGAACTTGTTCAATTATTTTAATGAAACATTTATAAGAACTGGGTTACATTCAATACACGAAAAACTGATCTGCATTTGTGTTTTTTCCCCCGAAACATCTTGGAGAGAAAATTAATGATAGTTTCTCAAATGAAGTAAACATGGTTAATAATTGATTTAAGTTTTCTACATATATTGCTTCTATAAATAAAATAAATCAAATACACTTATTTTACTCTACATTAATAAGTTATTCTTGAGAGAATAAATATTTATATATGCAGTCAATAAAATTGATTAGCATTGAGTATTTTTTGTTTGATAGATTATATTAAAGTATTAAATAACCATATAGTAAAGAAAAAGTAAAATTACGCCCACGTTTTCAGGCGGGCTTAAACGACCTACTAACAAATTAGGTGTCGTGGATGCAAGCGGAAGCACATACTTTACCAAAAATATTTTTTAAACGAATATAAAATTTACCAATTATTACGGCGTGTCTCGAACTGGTGACCTCCTAGCTACAAGTCCATGCTCATAACCACTACACCGCTTAACACAAACACTTTCGCATACTTTGACTAATTATTTTATTTAAAAAAAAATATATTATTACGTTACATGATTTTATAGTGAACACCAATTTGACTTTCTTTTATAAAATGAATAGCGAAATGTGATTCTACCTTATTTTGTTATAAAAGAGTAATAACGAACCAGTGGAAGAGTGTATAACGAAGGGATGCGATAAACAGGCTGGAATACTGTTTGGGCTATGTTTTTTCAATTTTGGAGGCACCATTTCAGATGGCTGTTCTCAATGAAAATAATTAGGGTATGTTGTAACAATTATGGGGTTACACTTCGTGGGTATATTTATTTATTTTTATTAAAACTACTCATTAACCGGGTCTTGTTCAGAAAGCGGACACACTCATATCTTTGAAAGTGTTTTGCTGGATATTGGTTAATTTCTTTACTTTAGTTGTTTATTTTGTATCTCAATATTTGATCATAAATCCCTGCTCTTAAATCCGTTCTGTTTCGTCTTCATCAAACCTAATCTCTAAGTCTATTTCCTCCCCTCTACTTCCGTTGGCATGTCATGGGTTTGACTCAATTATTCAAGGACAGTGGGGGCTGTAATGGGACCCGAAGAATGATTCGAATCATTAAAGATTCATAGGATTCGAAGAACGAAGAATAAAACATGAGTTACTCTCTGCCTAGGCCAAACTAGGGAGGGAAAATTCCATATATATATATAGAGCTTACAGAAGAAGAGTTGAGAACAGTTATCGACACCAGTCAGTCAACATCATTCTACTTTCTATACACAGCCAGTCTGTCTCTCTTAATTATTCTCTCGCTACCTAGTTCTCTAATATTATTCAACAGCGTAGCAGTGAGTGTTTCTATTTCATTATACAGTTTTAGTTTATTTCTACCTCATTCCTAAAGTCATTCTCTCTAATTCTCTCCTTCTCACATTCACTATAGGGATCCTTGCAAATCAAAAAAACAAGATAGAATGTGGGGGACATCAAGGGCTCTTCTAGGTTCATATCTGTGTGAATTTATTGTAGCGCCAACGATATGCTAGAAAGGACTTATTGAAGCAAATAATACTTAGACATTCGCTTTCAAGTTGTGTTCTATAGTTTTTAATTTATTTGTGCACTGGTACTAAAATATAGAGAATTGAAACCAATCTTAAACCAGTCTGCTTCACAATAAGTAGTTACATTTTTTTTTTTTGTTTTGACAACTACAAAATATCAGCGAGGTGCTTTAGTTATTTAATTATTCTTCTTTTAATTTAATTTAATAATTTGCAAATTAACAAGTCTTTAAAATAGAAATTTAATTACTAAAAACTGACATTATAATTTTATTTTATAATTAACTAATACAATTATATAGAAGGTTTGTGTGTTAATAAAGGAATAAAAGATGAGTGGAGACTTGTAAAAGTTTTTAAACGTAATAAAACACTTTTAATTCATCATCTTAGCTAGTAATTACAACAACCTGTTTTGACTTCTTTCTTCTAGAGAGAGAAAGAGAGAGAGAGAGAGAGAGAGAGAGAGAGAGAGAAACAGAGAAAGAGAGAGAGCGCAGAAAATCTGGTGTGAAACACTCATACCCGTTACATTTAATTCGATTATAACTGACACATTTTCTGCAAGTTGGAATTCGTACCCAACTTTTAGTTGTCATAATATAAAAAATCTGGTGTGAAGCACTCACACGCACTCTTACTCCTGTAAGTACAATTATGTGTATAAAAAAAAAACGACCAATTTTATTTAAACGCAAATATTACATATTTGTTCTAATAATATAGAGGTTATGAGGGAATAAGTACATCTACCTACTAATGTTGGTAGGTAGTGAAGTGATTTTAATATCACCTAGTTGAGTGCACCAAAAAAACGGAACCTACCTCAATAACATTTGAAATTTCTCGCCCAAAAATTCCGTACAACTATCCAATCTTATGACTTTCTGTTACTCCTAGTAAGAGGAAGTATTGTAATCGTGTCAAATTTTCAATATCGATTTTTCACCGGAAATAACCGTTTTGAGGTCCCCTGAGTTCATAAAAGTGGTTTTTAGAAAATGGTCTGTCCGTTTGTGTGTGTGTATTTATGTATGTGAACAGCATAGCTCAAAAACGAAAAATCGTAGAAAGTACAAACTTGATATTCCGTTTAGGCATCACCTTGGGATTCTACAATAGGTTATCTGTGAAAATTCCTCAACCGGAACTACCCACTTTACTAGTTAATTTTGTTTTTTTACTTTTTTGGGATTTTCTCGAAAATGGCTCTGACGATTTTCTTGAAACTTCGTGCTGTCAACTAACATTACAAAGATCTACAACTTTTATTTAAAACATTTCTCTGGGAAAATTCATTTAAGGACAGTTATTGGTGAGGGGTGGGGGTCAGGTTTTCATCTAAAGTGCTATTTCAGTTTATAACCTATGTTCTACCTTCTTATTACTCAGCTAGTCTGTCTCTTTATATTTCTCGCGCTACCTAATTTCCATTACTTTCTCATACTGCTTATTAAGAGGAAATATTGTAATCGTGTCAAATTTTCGATATCGAGTTTTTATCGGAAATATCCATTTGGAGGTTCTTTGAGTCCAAAAAAGTGGTTTTTAGCAAATGGTTTGTATGTGTATGTGTGTGTTGGTATTTATGTATGTGAACAGGATAGCTCAAAAACGAAAAACCGTAGAAAGTTCAAAATTTATATTCCGTTTAGGTATCACCATGGGATCTGCCTATAGGTTATCTGTCAAAATTCCTCAACCGGAAGTACCCACTTTACTAGTGGTTAAAAAAATTACTATTTTGCGATTTTCTCAAAAATGGCTACACCGATTTTCTTCAAACTCAATAGTCTAGTTATATGAACTAGACCATACGAAGAGCTACAGCTTTTATTTGAAACATTTCTTCGGGAAAATTCATTTAAGGACACTTTTGGGGGAGAGTGGGGTTACGGATTCCTATAAAGTGCTATCGCAGTTGATTATACAATTCTACCATCCAAACAAAATTAATTAGAAATAAATAGATGGCCAAAATTCCAAGTTTCACGAGAATTAGTAAACCAGAAGTGCGCTTTTACTGAACATTTTTTTTTTCAAGTTTTCGACGAATTTCATTAAATGTGGTATACTAGTTATAAAATTTGTCAATTATAATTTTGAGAACTGGAGTAAGAGAAAGTTGTGTGAGTGTTTCACACCAGATTTTTTTTCTCTCTTTTTTTTGAAAAATGTATTAAATAAAAGTGATCTGTGCAATTAGCACATCAAGTTTAATGGAAATTATTTTCGAGGAAATTCCGAAAACTCAAAAACCTATACTGTAAAAGCGCACTTCCGGTTAACCGATTTTCTTCAAATTTGGAATTCTAATAGTGCTTCAAATGTATTTTAATATTATATAGATGGTAGGACCATATATATTGCAATGAAGTGGGCAAATCGCTATAGCTCAAAAAAGATTTATTTAATCAATACAAAACTTTGGCTACTTTTCAACATAGTCCCCAGCAACATTTATACACTTGTCACATCGATCTTCTAATTTGTGTTTGCCTCTGGTATAAAATTCTTTGGGATGATCTCGAAGCCACTTTTGCGCCTGATTTTTAACTTGTTCATTGAACTGAAAATTTTTCCAACGTAGAGCCTCTTTAAGGGATCCAAACATATGGAAGTCCGATGGGGCGAGGTGGGACTGACTGTAGGGGGGATGCGGAAGGATCACCTACCCACTTTGACTGATTTGAAACCTGGTTTCTTTGTGGGCGTCCGTAAGTTGTCTTGAAACCCATTCCGCAAAAGTTTTCTTGTACTGCAGCTTATTCTGAATAATGTTATGGACAGTTCCAATACTCGTGTGCACTTCTTCAGCTTTCAGTTCAACAGTAATACCCCTGATGTCCTGAATTAACGCATTAATGCGAGATTCGAGGAACGAAGTTGCAACTTCAACCGGTCGTGCACTTCGTTGGCCGTCACAGACACTTACACGGCCACTTTTAAACTGTTCTACCCTATGTAAACGTTCGAACAGTTCAAACAATTATTCCCTTACACTTTCAACATTCTTTCGTGGATTTCACTACCTTTGATACTCTCTGCAACTAAAAATCTAATCACTCAGCGTTGTTCTTCCGAGGTGCCATTGCACGCACGAGCGGACACTCCATTGTTAACTGAATGCATTTGAGGTTATGCTTACCAAATACTCTCGAAAAGGTGATGTGAAACTAAGTACAAGGATGCCAACTTGACGCACTGAAACTATTGTATTGATTAAACAAACCGCGATTCTGAGCTACAGCGATTTGTCACGTTACTTATTGAATGACCCTCGTACAATAAATTAAAGTTGTCATTTTGATAGATTTACAATAATCTCTGCTTACCGCATATTATTTTGTTCCAAGAGTGCTGTTTTATCTTTACCTATATTAATATAATTATTTTTGCAATAATGTTTGCTAAAGCTATATTAATTGTAATTATTAAATTATTCTGACTATTATCATTATTTTAACAACGGTCCTATTAATTATTTTAATAGCAATATTTATTTATAACTACATACATATTATTTAAATAATTAGGAAATATTACATTAGTTATAAATATTTTATGTATATAATCAGAGCCAATCATTACTTCAAATAATAAAAAAAAATTATATAATAATAAGCGAGGCTTGGAACTCCCTCTATCAGGTGCCGTTAAAATTAGCCGTGAGTAAAATTAGCAGGAAGCAATTATGATGTTTTGCAGACTTAAAGGTGACACATTTTAGAAATTGTCATATTATAAAACTGAAAGCCTTCCTTCCCCACATACAAGGACTGTCTCCTGTATGAGAAAACTTTACCAATATATTCTTAACGAAATTTAGGGAACATCCGAGCTAGCAAAGAGTATTTATATATTTACTGAATACAACGAAAATGAAATGACAGTATGCCTTCATAATTTGGAGTGTTATTATACAGAATATGAATGACTAAATCAATAAAAAAACTCCTACGAGTTTCACCACAATTAAAACACTTTAATTGACGACCGTCTAAAAATAATTTTTTTTTTAAATGTTTCAAATAAACTGGGTCATAAATAGACAGGTCTTAAAATTATAATGAGATGTTTACATGGCAATGGCCACAGGAGTTTTTTTTATAGAAAAAAATCTGGTGTGAAACACGCACACAACTTTCTCTTACTTCAGTTCTCAAAATTATAATTGACAAATTTTATAGTTTGTGTACCAAATATAATGAAATTCGTGGAAAACTGAAAAAACTATTTAGTAAAAGCGCACTTCTGGTTTACTAAATTTCTTGAAACTCGGAATTTTGGCCATATTTATTTATTTCTAATTAAGTTTGTTTGGATGATAGAATTGTATAATCAACTATGATAGCACTTTAGGGAAAAACATAACCCCAACCCTCCCCTAAAAGTGCTCTTCAATGAATTTTCCCAGAGAAATGTTTTACCTCAAAGGTGTATATCCTTGTACGGTTAGTTTATATTACGAAGTTTCAGAAATCCCTGAGTCATTTTTAGGAAAACAAATGAAATAAAATCATTGAGTAAAGTGGTTAACGTTTAACGCATTCCTGTCATCCGAGTTTATCAAACTCGGACTTCAACAACATATTTCATTCTACTAACACTTAGTTTCGATGAAGAATTGGTTCTACTCCACCTGGAACAGCATTTGTGAAAACTAAAACCCCACCTTCCCCCAAAAGTGTCTTAATGCCTTTTCCGGAGAAATATTTCAAATAAAAGTTGTAGCTCTTTGTAAGTGTGGTTGATGTTACAAAGTTTAAAGAAAATCGTTGGAGCCATTTTGAGAAAATTGCAAAAAAAGTAAAAAATCCAACTAGTAAAGTAGTACTTCCGGTTAAGGAATTTTGACAGATAACGTACTGTCAGATCCCATGGTGATACCTAAACGGAATATCAAGTTTCAACTTTTTACGGTTTTTCGTTTTTGAGCTATGCTGGTTCACATACATACACACACACACACACACACACACACCATTTGCTAAAAACCACTTTTTTGGACTCAGGGAACCCTAAAACGGGATATTTCGGTGAAAACTACGATATCGAAAATTTGAAACGATTACAATACTTCCTCTTACTACGAGTAAGAGAAAGTAATATAATAAACGATACTAGATAAAGGAAATGAGAAATCGATAAAGGTAGTAATGGATCAGAAATGATGGTAAGGCTAATTGTAGACATTATCTTATCTAATGGGGTACATAAAGACAAAATTTCAACAGCTGTCAAATGACGATTTCGTAAAACTGTCATTAACAAAAAAACCGGTCGTCCAGCAGTTCAGTGGCCCTTGGACGCCCGAGCCTGGGCTTCTTGGGTATGAGCCAGTTTGTCTGTAACGATGCACTGCATCTCGCAAAGTTTTTGATAGGGAACACAAATGGTTGCATATCTGATAGAGCGGCCGTTATCAATAAGTGTTACACAGCACGTGCTACATCCTCGGCACTAAGGTGCATTTTGAAATTCGAATTTTGAATTTTTTAATTTTCTTAGTCAAGGGACAAGTTAAAGCAAATAAAAATCAAATCGAACTGAATAAAAATAAATAAATTGACAATAAATAAACACAAACTAGTAAACATTTTTAATTTATTTAATTTTATTATTCCACAAGTTTAATGTACAGTCCCAATTTATTCTAAAAATATTAACTATTAATTACTAAAACAAGGGGCGGGTGTTGGTGTATTGGTTATGAGCATGGACTTGTAAGTGGAAGGACCCCAGTTCGAGTCCCGCGTATAACTGCTAAATTTTATATTCGTTTAAAAAAATGTTAATAGTAAAGTAGGTGCTTCGCTCCCGTCCATGACACCTAATTTGGTAGTTGGACGTTAAGACCGCCTGAAAAAATAGGCATTACTTTTACTAAAACAAAATAACTTGTAAAAACAGACCAGACAATATTATATTATTTATTAAATGTAATTTTTTTAATGGGCGGAATTTTTTTTGCTGATGAGTGTATTTGCGAGTAAAACAGAGCTACCTGTATATATAAACCTGTACATTAATGATTACAGTTACAATCCTGTTAAACTGTAAAATTTAAATTAATTTAAACAGGGAATTTAAATTATGTTGATGTAATTATTGCTGGTATGTGTGACATTGCTTTAGAATTACTGAGTAGATAATACTGAGAAGATTATTCAAGTTAAGTTATTTGGGTACAAATGGATGGAGATTTATGAATACGGAGTCTGTGTTAATAAATCCAGTTCTCTATCAAGAAAGTTTATACTATTAAAATCAAATTGCTGCTCGTTCATTTGATTGTGTTTTGCAAAAGATTCACTGTTCTGTTTTTATCTCTATAGATGTACTCGAAGTTGTTTGATTCTATTCTTCAGGTACTATTTAGTTTGTCCCATGTAGACATCATCATATTATGTACAACTGATACTATAGACAACATTAGAGTTATCTTTAGTTTCTAGTTTGTGAAAAATCCGTTTCCTAATTTTTTTTTTTTGTACTTACAGGCAATATTTAGGTTAGAGTAAATGTTTTTAAATAATATTCGAAGCTTTTATGAAATAAACAAGATGTTTGTATACTAAAGAAGTGGTGTTATTTGGGAGACGGATGATGGCAGACTAGAATTGTGTGAATGATTGCTAAGTTTATCTTCTCTTACTCCTAGTTGAGATCGACTTAGTCGATCCTATGAGAAGGGTCAAAGAACTGACGATTTGAGAAGAAGACCAGTGAGTTTTAATGCTAGAGATATTGTCGGGAAGTGTAATATGGTTCTATCAGTTGCTAGCCACTACTTTAGTAACTAGCTCGCACCCAAGTATACACAATCAAGGATTACTTGAATGCTCTCTGATATCATAGCCAGCCATCCCGCTCTGTTTCGTCCTCGACGAAAGAGAAGGGATGTAACTGCCGAATATGACAATTATATTAAATTTTAAACAAATTAAAAATGCTATTTTATTTTAAATTAGTTATTTATAGCTATTCTATATCTAAAGCCAACTTTACTAGAAGTTTATCGGTGGACTTTGAACTACCATACAAACAATATGGTGCTACCTATGTGCTACCTATGTGAAAACTATATACGTGCATCTATACGAGTGGTAACACAGTCAGTACTTAGCAGTCGCTTGGCTAGAGAAATATCTCTCTATGAGTTTTTTGTTTTAATTTAAGAGCACTTTTGGAGGAGGATGTGTTGGGTTAGGTTTTCCTCTAAAGTGCTATTTCAGTTTATTACATAATTCTATCGTCTAAATAATATTAATTAGAATCAAATATGTTGTTGAAATTCCGAGCTTGAAGAAAGAATCGGATGAGGAAGTGCGTTTTTACTGAAAAGTATTTCAACGACTTTCTTTAAACTAATTCTGTGAACTACACATATAAGGGGCTACAAATTTTATTTAACATATTTCTCCGGGTAAACTCATTTAAAATTCAAATGTGTTTGTTCAATATTATTGGCGCTTTGCACAAATGTAATAATTTTTCTCCCTGCCTTGATATGGTTTCTTGGAATCAAACTATTACTTTTACCGGGGATAAATCCGACTTCCACTTTCTCGTAGTATCCCTTGGAAAACGCTCTTTGGAGTAGGCTAACAAAAAGCGGTACCAAGCCATGGCGGTATAATCCAGTGGTTTGGTAAAAGGGACATCTAACCGTAGTGATGGCAACCTGTCCAGGGAAGTCAACCTTGTATTCAAACCCGATCCTCCAGAGTGGGGGGTTTATAAGTTGGGCCAGTACCCCATCTTTTGCAAAAATCTTCTTATCGCTTTCAGGCCCAAACAGCGTTATGTCTTAAGCTTCGGCACATGATTGATGTACATTGTTAAGCCAAAAAAAAAAAAAAAAAAAAATTCCGTAATGGGGTCCGAATCATTAAAGATTTATAGCATCCGAAGAGCGAAGAAGCAGACTTTAAATGAATCAAAATTAGTTACTTCCCACTTAGGCTAAACTAGGAAAAGAGAGTTAGATTCATATAAATAAAGCGACAGCAGAACAGTCAGGTCAGAGTTCTATGAAAGTTCACAACAGTACATCAAGTCAGCAACCTATCTACATTCTTATTACTCAGCCTGTCTGACTCTTTATATTTTTCAGGTCCTTGCAGTTTGTGGTTTCAATGTTGTTATACTGTGTTCAGCAAATCATCTAGTTCATTTTCCTCATTCTTAAATACATTCTCTTCTAATTTTCTCTCCTTCTCACGATGCTAAACAAATACTGTAACCGAAACACATGAATCAGCTATACCGACAGTTAATCTAACAAATATTGTTAACTTTTAGCAGTTTCTAAACAAAAGTGTGTAATAAATACAGGGCTTTTTTTAAAAAAAAAAAAGAGCATTTTTTGAAAGATCGCATGCCAATAATGAAAGACGTAATATAGTGATAATATATTTAATGTTATGACACATGCATATCACTTTAAATTATTACCAATCTTTGCAAGACCAGAAACATTAATTTATTTCTGATTTACCAATCTTTTCGTGACCCCCACCCCCCCATCCTTACTTAAGTACTGCTCTAAAGTAATCCACATCAGTATAATGTTTTGGTATAATGTATATTAGAAACATTACAAGAATTCCAAATTCGAAACAAATTGATTAATCGTAAATGCGAATTTACAGAAAAGGGTTTTCAAGGTTTTTTTTGGGGGGGGGAGGGGATTTTCTTGAAAGCAGCTAGAATGATTTTCTTTAACCTTGGACTGCTAATTATATTGATTTATTTCAGGGAATCCTGAGGATTGTGCGACGTTAAATTTCAAGTTATTTGTGTTAATTCAATATTATTTGGCACAGTCTATTTGACTACAAGGTAGACTACAATGTATTTATTCAACTATTACCTGCAGGATAGGTACTATAACACTCCCACATCTATAAATATGTTACGTTGAAATGATTAAAATTTAAGAAAATTACAATAATAGAATATCAAAGTAGGTAACGCCAGATTATCGCCTGCATGTGAAAATGGCCGTAGTTTATAAGGTATATATATTCATAAAAATCAATAACCAAAAAGGGGTTAAAAATGGTTTAACAATGAACCACTGATGAATAAACATTGTTACATTACGATCTTTTTTTTAATTGAATTAAAATATTTTCACTATTGATAATAAAATATTTTCACTAATTATAAACGTTACCGATAAATGTGGAAAAGTGAAATGCGCTAGCTGATTACTGTTGGGTCATTGCTATCAGAAAGTTTCCAAAGCCAACTGATCCGCCCTCTCATTGCCCACTATTTCCGCATGTCCAGGTATCCAATACAGACGCACTTACCCCTCCGAGCCAAGGCGTTAAGCCTTCTCCTATTTTCTCCCACTAGTTTCGAGCTCCAATATGGCTTGCTCAAAGCCCTTAACGCGGCCTGACTATCAAGAGAATATCCGCACCTCTTTAATCTCTCCCTGCCACTCCCCCAAAAGGTTGGCAGCATTCAATAATGCCCACCACCTCGAATTGGAAAACAGTGGCCAAACCACCCAAGGCCACCGAACTCCAACTCCTGCAACCATACTCCCGCTCCTGACAGGCCAGTCCCCTCCTGCCCCTAAGGCCTATCTGAATAACAGCGAATAATACCGTTACCCGCTTCCTTTGGCCTCGTGAGGTTATCATCCCCCTGTACTACCAATACTGATCTCGTAATCCCTAGAATAAAGTATAACGCTACAATTCCCAAAGACCCAAGGGAAAATGTTTCAAATAAAAGTGATAGGTAAATTTTATATATGCAGATAGTATACGAAGTTTAAAGAAAATCACTAAAACCATTTTCGAGAGAATCGCGAAAAACTGAAAAACAAAAAAAAAACAAAAACAAAAATTCAATAAAGTCGCTTTTTTGGTTGATGGAAGTCGCATTTCCGGTTGATGGATTTTACCCGAAAACTTCCGTGTCAGAAGCAATGATATTACATAAAAGGTATACTAAGTTTAAGCTTTCTATGATTTTTCCTTTTTGAGATATTTTGTTCACACACACACACACACACACACACACACACACACACCCCAAAACAAGTATTTCCGGTGAAAACTCAAGTTCGAAAATCGAGCAAGATCGCAATACTTCCTCTTACTAAGGAGTAATAGAAAATAAAAGAAATCTGGTGTGAAACACTCACACAACTTTCTCTTACTCCTGTTCTCAAAATTATAATTGACAAATGTTATAGTTTGTGTACCAAATATAACGAAATTCGTCGAAAACTGTAAAAGCTGTTCAGTATAAGCGCACTTCCGGCTTACAATTTTCTTAAAAATTTGGAATTTTGGCCATCTATTTGTTTCTAATTAATTTTGTTTGGATGATAGAATTGTATAATCAACTATGATACCACTTTAGGGGAAGCTGCAACCCCACCCCCTCCCCTAAAACTGCCTTTACATGAATTTTTCCAGAGAAATGTGTTAAATAAAAGATGTAGATCTTTGCATTTTTATTTTGTATACGAAGTTTCAAGAAAATCGTCGGAGCCATTTTTGAGAAAATCGCGAAAAAATGAAAAAATCATTTAGTAAAGTGTCAAAACAAACGCACTTCCGGTTATCTGATTTTTTTCAAACTCGGAATTTCAACAACATATTTAATTCTAATTAACATTATTTAGATGACAGAATTGTCTAATAAACTGAAATAGCAGTTAAGATGAAAACCTAACCCCTCCCTTCCCCCAGAAATGCCCTTAAATGAATTTTTCTGGAGAAATGTTTCAAATAAAAGTTATAGCTCTTTGTATGTGTAGTTGATATATCAAGTTTAAAGAAAATCGTCGGAGCCATTTTTGAAAAAATCGCAAAAACGTAAAAAAAAACAACTAGTAAAGTGGTACTTCCGGTTGAGGAATATTGACAGATAACGCACTGTCAGATCCCATGTGATACCTAAACGGAATATCAAGTTTGAACTTTCTACGATTTTTCGTTTTTGAGCTATGCTGTTCACATACATAGTACACACACACACAGACCATTTGCTAAAAACCACATTTTTGGACTCAGGGGACCTCAAATCGGATATTTCCAGTGAAAACTCGATATCGAAAATTTGACACGATTACAGTACTTCCTCTTACTAGGAGTAAGAGAAAGTAAATAAGGGAATTAATAATTCCTACACAATAGGCCCCTAAATAAATCTGTTATTGCGAGATGTAAAATTTGAAAAGGACACCAAGCGACTTAGAACGTATTGCTTGGAATGCTTGGGTCTTGAGACAGTGAATCAAAACTTTTTTTGGGAATAAAAATTATACAAACTATGAAGAAATTGTCAATGAACTTCTTAAAGTGTTATCATGCATTAAATTGTAAAATAAGGTTTAAAATACATTTCTTACAAACCCACTTACGAGTTCTTTCCTCCGAACCTTGGTTATTTTAAATGAAATGAAAAATTGAATTATTGTCCCTTAGGAACAATTTTTTCAAAATAAAAGTGGCCTAGTGTGTCTGGCCTTGACAATTATGTACATATCATTTGTAATTATTGATAATAGTAATTATTGAAAATTATTTAGTCATGAATGATAAGGAAGAGGGAGGAAACTTCTAGGGGTTCGGAGAGACTTGTGAGGATAAGAGGTGGTGAAAAAGACGGGACTTGAAGGTATCAGTAGTGGAGGCACGACGGATAGACAAAGGTAAGGAGTTCCATAGATATGTGGCACGGATTACAAAGGATTTTTCAAAAGCGGATGTATGGTGCGAGGGAGTATAAAGATCGGAAGGACGGGAGCGAGTGTTACGGGAGTGGACAGACGATTTAAATTTCAGAAGTTTGAAGATATACGAGGGTCTTTGAGATTGGATGACTTGAAAGAGAAAAGAGCCTAAGAAGTACTGGCGACGATAGATAGGGAAGAGCCAGTTCAACTCGTGGTAGAAGTGCGATATGCGGGAGTCTCTGGGGATTCCGAGGATAAAACGAATAAAAACAGTTCATGAGACGTTTAAGTTAGAGAATCCCCCGTACACTAAACAACCATAGTCAAAATGGGGGAATATAAGGGTGGCCACAAGGAGTTGACAGGTCTTCGCTGGGAGGAGATGGCGGGAAATGTTGAACTGTCTGAGGATGATGAATATGGATCGGCGGTTAATGTGGGAGATATTATTTTTCCAGGAGAGGTTTTGGTCGAAGATGATTCCGAGGTTTTTTACAGAAGTACAATATTTTATAAGGATGTTTAGTCATAAAAACACGGAGTATGGTTTCATCAAAATATTTTCACTATTGATAAACATTACCGATAAATGTGGAAAAGTGCATTGCGCTTGGTGATTACTGTTGGGTCATTGCTATCAGAAAGTTTCTCAAAACTGAATGCAAGAGAAAAATAAAGATGAAGACAATTCTAATTAATTGTAATATCACGTCTATTATTTAGTTTACAGAAACTTTTACTTCTTTTTATGCACATTTTTTGTTTGTTTTTTTCAACACCTGGTGTGTTGGAAGTAATTTATTTTGTTTCTATTATTATAATAATGAAAAAAAAAGAAAATAAATTGTAAACGAAGTAAAGAAAAAGTAAAAACTTGTAAAAATTTTTCAGTAGATAATTTGTTATTGATTCGGAGTTCAAACAAAGTAGGTGTTCAGTATTTAATATAAATTTAAATTTGCCGCCAACTGCATACAATAATTTCATTACGGAGAGTGTATTGTACTGCCTTCATAATAATTTACTAATCTATTAGGCTGTGTCCTAAGTGTAGAGAGGGGGTAACCTATGCATTTTCCTTTCTCTTGAGTCAAAAATTCAAAATTAGAACACGCTCCAGGCATACCCAGAGCATAGCGCCAAAACCGATGCCTATGGTCTCACTTAGCCTTACCTACATAGTAAGAAGTTACCATCCCTGCCACTTGGAGGGACATATCCGTCTAGTTCGGCGCATTACCGCTACTTCACGAGCAAACTCAACAGAGTCTTTAAAATTTTTGGCACTTTTCATCAACTTTTGGCAATCTCCTGGTCAGTTCTCTCCCCTCCTTTTCAGCTTGAATTCCATATGGATTCTTGCCTCGTCGAAGAGAGAACACCGGAAAAGAGACAGTCGCACTTGAGTCAGTCGCTATGCAATACTCGGAGGAGTAACTTCGCCATCTAGCACTCGTCTGAGTAAGTCGCAGGGTAATTCTTGTACAATTCATGTTCTCAGTTCGGTTGCCCTTAATTGTAAAAAACCTAAGTTTGTTACTTCTGGTTTTACTGGGTATTGTCAGTACGTTGGTTGTTGTGGTGGTTGGTTCCGCAGAGCTGGAAAGCATCAGAGACATTTTCCGTGGTAGCCTGCTTCGTTTGTGGTCATCGACCGGTTTCGGGCGTTCGCCCATCTTCAGGATGCGTTTTTCAGACAGTGTGCCAACACAGACTCGTACAGAGACTTAGTTTCACACTAACTAACTAAAAGAGTCTGTGTTGGCACACTGTCTGAAAAACGCATCCTGAAGATGGGCGAACGCCCGAAACCGGTCGATGACCACAAAACGAAGCAGGCTACCACGGAAAATGTCTCTGATACGTTGGTTGTCTTGTTGATTTAGCGGCGGCTCAGTCCTCTCGGGCCTGCATAGTTTATTGTGAAATCATATGATTGTTATTTCCGATTGGGTTTCTTGCCGTGCACCTTCTGGAAGCCCACTTAATTATTATCTACGATCATCAGCCAAGTAGCAGTGTATGAATTAAAACTTAAGAATTACAGGCACATAAGATTCATTTCCGATATTACTAAGCATATGTGTCTTCCAACACTGGCAACCAGTATTCTACGTTTCAAGGTAAGCGCAATTCCTTTGATTTATTGCAAGCGATAATAAATAATATTTGGTACCCATTTTTAAATTTAATTTATATATTCATTTTTTTTTTTTTCAATTTAATTAAAATTTTTAATTTCCTATTTGCTCAACCAGTGGTATTATACATACTGCCCACTCAATATTTTTTCACTCAATTTATATTTTTAATTTTTGCTGTTTTTTTTAATTAAACAGAGTCTATCCGAGGTATCTCATATCAATATACAATTTTTTTTATTTTTCCTATACTTACTAAACAGTAGGTATAAATAATTAATTTCAGTTTTCATAAACTGCATAAAGAATTCCATTTCCATCACGGACCTTGCTATTGTGTCACTGACAATAATACACTGAATTTGATTAGTATTGTGTAATGAAGTTAAGGGTACAAATTACTCATCAATTTTCATATAAGTCGGGAGGAAAGCTAATATAATTGCTCATTATGTAATAACAGGTGATATAGAAAATGTAATACATTTTGTGAGTCCATGCCCAATTATTACAGGAATTTAGAATGAGTTGATTGGGAAATACTTCATAAATATACTATTACTGTTTAACAATGTAGATCTGTTTTAATTAATGAATCTAATAATTAGTATCTGGTTAATAGTAATTTAATTTTAATTTTTTTTTTTTTTTGTTAAACATTTTTATTGATTTTTATAGCTGCATAATGTTACATGCAATAAGTAAAGCAGATAATATCTGAATAATCTGTGTGCTGGCTGAAGGCCAAAGGCAAACATAACCTGATCTACAACATGAACAACTGCCACGGCTGTCCTAAAAGACAGCTGATTACATAATGGCTGCGAGACTATCGACGCTTCAGACGTTGTGATGGATTAGAGGGAAAAATTGTTGGTTGAGAGCGTTTGGATTTGAATGAGAGTGGAACTTTAGATAATGGGACTTGGCTATCGCAGAAACGAAGGGTCGTTGAAGATGGGCGTGATTGGAACCTTAGAAGGAAGCATTGACTATGATGCGTAGGATTTTGGGCTCTAGGGATTGAATATGATAAAGGTTTGAATGTCTGGTTGTCCCATATAGTTCGATTCCTTAAGTCCATATAGGATCATATATACTGAATATGTTGCTATATAATATCTGGATAATATCTGGTATTTTATCTGACGTAGCATGTATATTTCTCTTATTCCTGACCAGTTTCGGATTTTCATCCATCGTCAGTGTAAATTTATCAATCTCGTGTAAAAGAGTTTACTTCAACGTAATGTTTCTGTTACACACACTACACTTGTTGACTTGTTGATTGTACGTGCGGGAGGTTATAAGCTTATCTCATAAATTTATAAATTTACGATGAATAAAAATACAAAACGGTCTTTTGGTTACGTAATATATAAGTTTTGAACGTTTATCTAGTAGTACTTTTTAGTATTTTGTATTTGTTATTTAGTTTAGTTCGTTTTAGTCGAGTATGGGGATTCCAGGTTAGTCGTTTATCGAGATGGATTCAAAGGTAACGAACTATTGTAAAGCAAAAAAAGAATCTATTTTTAATTCATAGGTTTAGCTGCATTTTTTTATCAGTTTCCGTATAATTAAACAATAAATAATATAGCGATCAAGTGGCTGGTCTTTGTTGTTTCATTCTCTCGTATTCTTTCGGCGAATAAAGAAAAAAAACTATGAAAACTTGTGTTTAAAAAAAAAATTAAGTAAATTAAATTCTAAAAGTAGTTTCAGTCAAAGTAAATGTTGATTCTACCAATAATATTCATTGTCAAAGACAATGAAATTTATTAAAGTAATGTATTGTTAATCAAAATACAATAATAATATAAATATATTATACGTATGAATTATGTAATTTAATATATAATTATTAAAATAATTAATATATCTATTACTTTAGTAAGAGGAAGTATTGCAATCGTGCCAGATTTACGAAATGAGTTTACACCGGAAATACAAGTTTTGAGGTCCCCTGAGTCTGAAAAAGTGATTTTTTTTTTTTTATTTATTTTAGAAAATGGTCTGTATGTGTGGGTGTAGTTGTGCGTGTGTGTGTATGAAAACAATATCTTAAAAACGAAAATTTGCAGGAAGCTGAAACTTGGTAAACCGTTTAGGTACTTACCACCGCATCAGACACGAAGATTTTGGGGCAAACTCCATCAACCGGAAGCTCCGGTTTCGGGTTATTCACCAACCACTTTACTGAATTTTTTTATTTTATTTTGATTTTCTCAAAAATAGCTCCAACGATATTCTTGAAACTTAGTATATCAGCTACACATACAAAGAGCTACAATTTTTATTTGAAATATTTCTCTGGGAAAATTCATTTAAGGGCACTTTTGGGGGAGGGGTGGGATTATTGTTTCCTCTAAAGTGCAATTTCAGTTTATTACACAATTCTATCATCTAAATAATATCACTTAAAATTAAATACAAAATGTTGTCGAAATCTCGAGTTATGGGGAAATTTTTGGTGGAGGGATAAATTAAATTTTGAAGTACCAAAAAAAAACGCCATCATTAGACTATATGTTTGTTGTATTGAATATTCCATTTATGTTATCGGTATCATGATAACGATAATGGTATAGAAAATGCCCAACAAAAGCAAGTAAAATGCATCTGCTAAATATATAATAACATAACCTAAAATAAGTAATATAATTAGGAATGCACATGTGATATGGTTGTAATTATATAATTTTGTTGTTCATTTAAATATTTTTTGGCGATGTATTTCACTTTTTTTTTTATGAAGTGAAACTCCAAATTTATGGTTCATAAAAACTTCTTTTGTCAGGCCTTCAAGTGGTACCCAAAAACAAATATGTACGTACTCACTAACAAAAACTTTCATTTCTACAGTAAAGATGAAGTATTGCAATCGTGTCAGATTTTCCAATTTCAGTTTTTACCACCTCCATAAATATTAATATACATTAGAAGCATTGATAGAATTCCAAATTTGAAAAATCGGTTTAACCGGAATACGATTTTACAGAATAGGTTTTCGTTTTTTTTTTTGTGGGGGGGGGGGGATTTACTCGAAAACGTTTATCTTTAAACTTGGAATGTTTGCTGCATAGATGGAAACGTAATCACTTTTCTTTGTAACATTTTTCTGAAAAACTTGATTTTCGTAGGGTTTTGGGGGGAGAGATTTGTTATTAGTTTAAAATTAAATTTGTTTAATAACCAAAGGGGGCCGGGAATGAGGGAAAAGTTGCCCTGCAAAAAAAAGTGCGCCAGAAGCCCCATTTCTCCCCCACTGAACCGAAAGGGATATTTGATTAATTATGTGTGTTGTTTTCTACATTTTGTTTATTGTTTTCAATTTTTTATAGTCTTTAATTTGATTAATTTGTTTAAATCCCCATGTTTGATGTATAGCCTAATATTAAATTATTCATTTATGGTTTTTATTATGGACAAGAAATTTTGTTAGTAACTGATGAAGTTAATTACGAATTTAAACATTTAATGAATTAATTTAGCATGTAAAGGTTTATTTTAGTATCAAAAGTAAAGAAATTCATGATAGAGCCATTTGAACGAATTTTTGTTATCGATTCCTTTCTTGGAGGTGATTCGAAACTAAGAAATCCGAAAGCGGAATCGTGTTGCCCATCACTAGATTGCAGATTGTTGTAGGGGATTATTGCACTGCGACCTGAAAAATCTATTGTGCTCCCCCGGAGCCTTCTCACTGCCGGCCTCCAAGCAATGTTCCCGAGCTACAGGCAATACTACCTATCACCCACCGGACAGTAAGTTGTTCTAAAGGTTCCTAGGAAGAGAAAATCTAAGGGCAGCATGCTGTTTTCGAACCTGGGACCTCCGCGTTGCTAGTCCAGCGTGCTACCACTGAGCTAAACCATTCTTTCTCCCTTGGCTAACGCCAATTAACTAGGAACGTACACCATATTGTGTATAAGTGTATTGTGTACTGTTCTGACGAAGTGCATGGAGTACTGAGCTGTGGTAATCCGTGGGGTCGCTGCTCCCCACGTAACTGCATTCAACAGATACTCCTGGTAGGCTGCCCATCACTAAGTTGCCATTGTTTAATGAATAATAGAGGTTATGTAATACTGAGACTGTATAAATAAACAGCTGTTTTAAAGGGGTGTCCGGTATGCCAACCTTATGATACTGAATGTACTGTTGTTCTTATATAAATATTCTTGGATTCACCGTAGTTTTGTTTTTTTATTTATGGATGGCCCGCTTAAAATAACTAAATCATTGTATAAATCGAAACACTATCACTAGTTCTGAACTGCGCAATAACATTTACTCAAACTCCCATTGTATACAAGGAATGGGGCTCACACTTTATGTAACTCCATAATATTGTAACGTTGTCACGTTGTTGTTATCTGACACTTCAGATTTATTTAAATATTCATCTTATTACATAATACAATTCAAGAATACAAAAAACTTGACTTTGCAATACATTTTTAAATTCAAATACAAACAATGAGGAAAAAAAAACGTACGTCATAAATATGCACTTATTTAATTAAATTAATATCGTCATAATATCAATAGCAGTTGACTGAACCTGAATCTGTTAATTATTCTCTTTAATTACTTCTCAATATTTTGTTACTTCCATTTACTACTAATAAGAGGGAAGTATTGAGATCGTGCCATAATTTTGAAATTCAGATTTCACTGGAAATACGTGTCTGAGGGTTCCCTGATCGTAATGTAAAACATATCTTAGCAAATGGTCTGTATTATATATATATATGTGTGTGTGTGTCTGTGTGTGTGTTTTAACCAAATATCTCAAAAAAAAATTACTATCTTTGCATACCATTTAGGTACTATCATCTAACAACCGGAAATGCGACTTTACTGAATGTCTTTTCTTGTTTCTTTTTTTTTTCCCCCAGTTTTTTCGTGATTTTCTCGAAAATGAATAAAACAATTTCCATTAATCGTTGTGGTGTGGTGGTTGGTTCCGTAGAGCTGAAAAGCATCAGAAACATTTTCCGTATCAACTGTATCTGCTCTGTGCAAGTCTATATTATTTACACTATTCAACAAAAACATCCTGATGATGGGCGAACGCCCGAAACCGGTCGATGACCACACAAAATCAAGCAGGCATCACGGAAAATGTCTCTGATGATTTCCATTAAACTTGGTATGCTAACTTGACAGAAAAAAAAGGTATTACTTCCATTTTCAAATCTTTTTCTCCCAAAAAATTGTCCACAATTTGTAGCGTTAATTTACAGATTTTATAAGTATCTGGGCATTCGGGTCACAGAGGCAATGAGGCGGTGAAACGCCTGGCCCGGGAGGGTTCAATTAGAACCCTTATCGGGCCTGAACCGTTCTGCAGCGTCGCAAGATGCCTCAGGAGTGCATCTATTAGAACATGGATGCACGATCGATCGAGGGATGGTGGGCTAAAACCCCAGTCCAAAGGCAGGCGAAAACGTTCATTCATAGGCCTAGGCTAACTGCTGAACTACTCCAACTAGGCCGGGGGAGGGGCATAAGGATAGCACTTGGCGTTCTCACTGGCCATTACAGGCTTAATAAGCACATGCACCGCATGGGCCTGGCAATGAATAGCTTGTACAGGTTTTGTCAGGAAGAGGAGGAAACAGCACTACACGTTTTGTGTCAGTTCGAGGGGCTTGCATGCCTGAAGTCGCATCGCCTCTTTAGGGAGGAGTAGCTGACGCCTACGCCTCAGCCAGGGACCTCTCTTGGGTCTACTAAGCCTAATAAGACAGACAGGACTCGAGAGGATGCTGTGATGGGAGGTGCTCTTAGCTGACCACTAGGAGCCTCTCCAGATTCGAAAATTCAAATAAAGGACAGTATGGGGAAGAGGAATCCAACTTATCGTGTTTACACCGTTTAGCCGCAGAAGTCCTAATAAGGTAATCTTGCATTTCCAGGGGGCACTACTAGGAAGCGTTCTACATACCCCCCAGGAAGCCATTTTGCATCAATTATATATACAGTTCTCAGCTCCCACCAAATCAATTATCCCGGCAAAATATTTCAAATGATAATGATATTTATGTATATAGAGAGTATATGAAGTTTAAAAAAAATATTTGGAAAAAAAAAAAACAACAAAAAATGAAAAATCAATTCAGTAAAGTCGAACTTCCGGTTGATGGACTTTAGCCCGAACTTCCGGTTGATGGATTTTAGCCCGAACTTCCGGTTGATGGATTTTAGCCCGAAACCTATGTGTCAGATACGGTGATTGCACCTAAATGGAATACCATTTCGATTTCGCTTACTGCACAGAAAACGTATTCCCCCACCACAAATTATTTTTTAGAGAGTGTATTGAGTGAGGGGAGTATGTCCAGTTGTGTTTAAATTTCAACTGAATAAGCTCTGTTGATTTTAACAGAGGGCATTCCACACAAGTCTGCTCAGGTATACAAGTATAACCTCTATCACATTTTTTTTTTATGGCCAGCCTAAGTAAACATTGTAAACGTAGAAATGTTAATGATAATTTTGTTAATTAAATAAATTGTATCAATTAGAGTAATAGAAATTGTGTGGGTGTTACACACCAAATTATTTTTAACAATGAAACTAATTTTGAGCTTAATTTAAGAACCATCAACTGGGTGTGTGTGTATACAATTCTTTGAGTGGCCCGGGACGTCAATAACATCCAGTTTTTAGATGTGTTTTCA
The DNA here is from genome assembly GCA_011037195.1 of Triatoma infestans. Taxonomy (NCBI): domain Eukaryota; kingdom Metazoa; phylum Arthropoda; class Insecta; order Hemiptera; family Reduviidae; genus Triatoma; species Triatoma infestans. Next base: position 15,410 of record JAAEAF010003773.1, on the reverse strand, counting down.
AATTTATTTAAACAACTGCATTGGGGCTGCACTTGACAGGTGCTGTTATTAAAAAAAAAATGAGGATATTGCGGAGTAGTGCTAACGAGTTAACTGCTCCCAACTGTGACTCCTAAACATATCGACCATTTACTTCTTCTCTTGGAATATCTATTTTTATTCGACGTTTCTAAAAAATTTGTTATTAGAAAGTTAAAGATTTACGGTCAGCGCCCGCTCTAGGGGCCGGCAACCCGGACATTTGTCCAGGGCGCCAGAATTTAGGGGCGCCTTTTTGGCTGTAAGTATGAAAAAATATTGATGCGTTAAATACTCATATAGAAAATTTCACTTATCGATTTTTTTCGATCGCTAAAAATTTACAGTGCAAAACGTATTTATATTATGTCTAAAAGCTAAAAATATTACACTATTATTGAAAAATTAACGCAGAATTTTTTAAAGGACGATGCTTGAACATGTTTGAACATGCATATGCTTCTCTGAACAGAACAGCATTAGCACGCGAGCAGAGCGCTGCTTCAGTTCGTGTTAAAAAAAATATAAATATATTCTTGAGGGGCGGCAATTTGTCTTTTTGTCCGGGGGGGCGACGTAATTGCTAGACAGGCACTGTTTACGGTGATACTTAGATAATCGAAAATATCAAATCGGCATGGAAAAAAATCTGTTATGAAACCATGGCACACTATTTCTAATTGCTGTTAATACAATTACGAGGATCATTCAATAATTGAAGACCACAAATGTTCTGGGGGGGGGGGCGGTAAAAACCGTTTATTTAATCAATTTAACATTTTTGTCAATCGTGTCAAATTTTCGATATTGAGTTTTCACCGGAAATATCCGTAGCTCTTTATAGATAAATATTGTCAAAATATTTACACTATATTTCCGGTTTTTAGCAAGTGGTCTGTGCATGTATGTATGTATGTATGTGTTTGAATAACATAGAAAGTTCAAATATTCCATTAGAGACATTTTCCGTGGTAGCCTGCTTCATTTTTTGGTCATCGACCGATTTCAGGCGTTCGCCCATCTTCAGGATGCGTTTTTCAGACAGTGTGACAACACAGACTTGCACAGAGCAAATTCAGTTTTACACACTGACACTGACACACTGAGTCTCTATATCTTCTCTGATAGCCAGGCCGCACTAAAGGCTTTACAGGCGAACTGCGTCACGTCGAGGATTGTCAAAAAATACCGTGAATAGTTAAAATCTCTGGCAAAACACAATAGCCTTCGGCTAGGTTGGATGTCGGGGCACAATCGCATTCAAGGTAACGAAGAGGCTGATCGGCTGGCAAAGGAGAGCGCCTCACGAACGCCCATTATTCCGGTGCCTTTCTGCAGTATCTCGTACAGAACTGCCTCTTCGGCTATAGAAAAATCGCTAACACGAAAACATACATTATATTGAAAATATATTGTGGGGTTGAGGCACTCTAATATTTTTTTCGAAAGCTCCTCAAAGACTCGTACAACCTATCTCCTCGGCAGAACATAAGTGGAGCTAAGGAGAATTACTGCCCTAATTACAATTGCCTTTTAAGGAACCATCTGCATAATATAGTATAATAGGTTTTAGAAGTTAGAGAAAATAGGTTGTTTAGATAAATAAACTAAAAGTAAGGCTGAACACTGTATAATCGAAAAGTAGCACAAACTGCCTGGACTTTACACTAAAATATATAAAATGGTAGGGGGAGGTAAAGTGAAAGATTGATGACGCATTGTGACTGCTGTATGAACTTTGCTGCAAGACTGTCGGTAGACTCCCTCCGATGTCTGACACAGCAGTATTTAAACAGTTTCTCCCACTCTAGTCTGGCCTAAACTACAGAGTGATCCTGTCTCTCTCTCACTCTCTCTCTCTCTGCTTTGGAGCCCTCTCTTCGGATCCTATAGGTCTCTTTGGGGACCCACTCTGCAGGAAATGCAGAGACTCCGTTTCACTTTCTTGGAAAGTGCTTGCATTATGCTCAAAGGCGCATTCCAGAAATTTGGCGCTTACGACCTGAAGCCGAATGCGGGATCAAAAAATTTCACTCGATTCAGCCCTGGCGTTTTTTTATTGATGCCAGGGGTGATGTGAGGTGTTCTACAGGGTGCACAAAGGGCACAGCTAGCCGTAGTCCTGCACCTCTTTGGAGGACCCGGGTTATAGATTAGATTTTCGCAATGTTTATTAAACTTCGTTTATTCTACACTCATAAATACTTATCACTTTTATTTGTAACATTATCCTAAGAAAATTTATTTTCTGGGGGTTACAGAATCTCCCACAGGAGGGCAGTAGCATGAAAACCCCGGGTTTAGAATAGGCCTCCCGTCCAGGATGTCGTAATACGCGATCAAAGAACCACGCTCCACGTGATATCTCCCATATTCCTTCCAGCTCCAATTCTTTTACCCTTCGATGGAACGACCAATTTAGCATTAGCAGGTTATCTATTGGATTCCTGGTCTATGAGGACATCACAACTTTCTTCCAATCAAAAGAAAATACCATCATAATTCCACCGCACGTCCTTACCTCCAGGTACGATATGTTTTGATATTCGACTGTGAAGGTGTTAAACCAAATTCCATTCCTTCTTCTCTTTCCCTATTTCATAGGCCAGGACGTAAAGGTGGTTCTGAAATTAACAAGTCAGTGGTACGCACCTGCTTTTGATACCATTGAAAAATGGTTCGTCATTGTAAGCATCATATGCTTACGCACACTGAACCTTCTTTCTGTGGTGGAGGAAAAGGAATGTGAAGTAGGAAGAAGATCTGATGGAAAGGGTCGGCCTCTTTATCAAAACATACATGTCACAACATGGATTCTTAGAAGATCCACTTACTAAAAAATTTTGAAGATTTTTTCAAGTTTTGGCGCTGGATTTCTCGTGTCAAACTTATAAACCAAGATATCATCATCTTGACATCAAGCCTATCCTGACTTTACATGGTGTGGACCGAACAGGTCTGCTTCTTTCCTAATCACAAACTAGTTTCTTCTGATGGACCTAAACTACGTACCGGGATGCTTTTTTTTTAATTCCTTAGGAAAGTCATCTGCACCTGTGGGGGGGGATATCACAACCATTCCTCGAGAAAGTGAAAACTCATCAGTTTTTCACCACACCTTCTTCCGAACTATTATCCTTGCGGATTATAGTCTATTGCTCTTCGACCCTGTATTGGAGGTGTTAATCATAACTTTCTGTATTCTTCCTATCTTTAGTGTTCAATCTGTAGGCAAGATGACCGTTAGGGCTTTGGCACATTACTCATTAATGGGACAGGGCTGATATAGGAGGGTATTCGGGGAGCACAATGGGCCTTCCTATCCCATCCTATCCTGGTTCCTTTCCCATCAAGCCTACTCTGACTCTACGAGGTGTGAACCGAACGTGTCTGCTTCTTTCCTAATCACAAACTAGTTTTCTCTGGACCTAAACTACGTACCAGAAGGTTCTTTTTTTGAATTCCTTAGGAGAGGTCATCTGCACCTGGGGGGGGGGGGACATCACAACCATTTCTCGAAAGAAAGTGAAAACCCATCAGTTTTTCACCACACCTCCTTCCGAACTATTATCCTTGCGGATTAGAATCTTTTACTCTTCCACCATCTTACTGGCGGTGTTCGATCTGTAGGCAAGATGACCGATAGAGGACTTTGGCACTTTATTCATTTATGGGACAGGGCTGATATAAGAGGGTATTCGGGGAGCACATTGGGCCTTCCTTTCGGAATCCTTGGGATCTAGAATAAAATAGAAAAACAGGTAGAGAAAGTCGTGTGAGTGTTTCACACTAGATTTTCAATTCACCATTTAAATAATGAAATGAGTAATACATTGTATGTAATTGTGCCTTTTCTTTAATCATTTCATCAAATCAAATAATTTTAACATTTATTCAGACTTGAAAACCTTGTATGAAATTATAAAACAAACCAGTTTCTAAGGGTTCTGTGTAAATCGTTTGTTTAGGAAAACTAATAAAATCTCTTTGATTTGACAAAATTGGAGAAGCTCTTGTGTATATTAACTACAAATAGAACCAGGGCTTTGTTTTATTAGTCTGTTAAACTAATGAGCTCCTTTATTACTGTATTATCCCAACTACCCCATTATCTGTTTATCTTTAAAATGACTTAGTGTTTTTTTTTTTCTTCTTCTTCTTTTTTCTTATACTATCAAAGAAAATATATTGCAAACTTATTAAATTTTTGTAATTAAGTTTTTCAATATTTTGATGTCTCCCTCTGAATTGGAAAGAAATGTTTTTTTAGCAACTGGTCTGTGGATAAATGGCGTACGCCAATAAGATTTTAGTTTAAAAAAATCCCATCAACCGGAAAAGCGACTTTACTCATTTTTTTCTTTTAGTTTTTCACGATTTTCTTTAAACCTCCTTACATAAATACCTAATCACTTTTATTTGAAACATTTTCCCCTGGGAAAATTGATTTTTTGGAGGGGAGGAGGTTCTGAAAGAAACAATAGCGTGAGGTTTCCCACTAAAGTATTACTTCAGTTCAATGTAAAGTTCTACAACCTATATAATTTTAATTTTCATTAAAAACACTGACATGGTTCCAAATTTGAAGAAAATCAATTAACCGAAAGGTCAAATTTACAAGTATAGGTTACTGATTTTTTTTTTTTTTTTTTTGAAGTATCTCGAAAAATCTTCTACACCTCTATATACATTTATGCTAGAACAAATTAGCAAAATTAGAATACAGTTGTATAATGGATGTGTGAAGGAAAGAATTAGAGAGAATGGATTTAGAAATGAGATAGAAACTAGATGACATGCTGAACAATGTATATTGAATGGAACACACAAACTAAAAGAACTTTACAGTAAAATAAAAGTTAGGTAACCAGAGAAATATAAAGAAACAGATTGGCTGAGTAATTAGAAAGTAGAATGATGTGTTCTGACTGGTATTAAAAACTGGGGTAAAACTGTCCAAAACTGTTCTTCAGTAGCTCTATATTATATCCATAATATAATTGTATAATGGATGTGAGAAGGAGAGAGAATGGATTTAGAAATTAGATAGAAACAATGTATATTGAATGGAACACACAAACTGCAAGGACTTTATAGTAAAATAGAAGTTAGGTAGCGAGAGAATAATAAAGTGTGAGTCAGACTGGCTGAGTAATTAGAAAGTAGATGTTGTCTTCTGACTTGTATTAAAAACTGTAATAAAACTGTCCTGAACTGTTCTTCTGTAGCTGTATATATATATATATATATAGAGAGAGAGAGAAAGCTGCAGAAGAACATTCAAGGTAACGAAGAGGCTGACAAGGCTGGCAAAGGAGGGCGCCTCACGAACGCCCATTGGTCCGAAGCCTTTCTGCGGCATCTCTTACAGAACTGCCTCTGGGACTATTGAAAAATGGCTAACACGGAAACATACATTATATTGGAAAAATATTGCGGGGATAAGGTACTCTTAAGATTTTCTTGGAGAGCCCCCTCAAAGACTCGCACAAACTATCTCCTCGGCAGCACAAAAGTGAAGCTAAGGAGAATTATTGTCCTAGTTAGAAGGCATAGCCTTTTAAGGAAGCAACTGCATTATATATATATATATATATATTATATATATATGAATTGATAAGAACTGAAATCTCCTTCCCTAGTCTGGCCTAGGTGGAGATGTAACTAGCGTTTGATTCATTTTATGTCTGCTTCTTCGCTCTTCGGATACTATAAATCTTTAATGATTCGGATCCCATTACAATTAAGTCTATGAGTATTTCACACCAGATTTTTTTCGTAATTAGCAAGCCTCAAAACATGTATTTCCCGATACTTAGTTCGGAAAGAGTGTCACAATCGTAAAACTTCTCCTTAGTATTATTATTATTATTTGTCTGTGGGGAGAAGGGGACCAAACCAACAGACCCATCCAAAGCCTCACTGGGCCCATATAGCTACCCCAAGAAAAACTACAACAAACCAGGTCTAGAGCAAATATCCAGACCCGGGTCTAATCCATCTAAGATTCTCCGCAAACAAATCGGACAATACCCCAAGGGGAAATAAGCCTAAGCTCTTCCACAGATATCCTGCTCCGACAAAAGGTCCTGAACCTAATTTCCTCACAACCTAGACAATCTGTCATAAGATGGATGAGTGTTTCCTCCTCTGTCTCGCAGACTCTACAAAATGGATCCGGCATGAGCCCCATTACGTAGAGATATCTCCTTAATCTGCAATGCCCAGTAAGGGATCCAACCAGATGCCTGAGAGAGCTCCGTGAAAGACACAGCAACGTCTCACTAATAGCCCTGTCCGGACCCCCGATGAGCATTTTGGACTGCTGACAACCAACTGAGCTCATCCATAAGGATGAAGGCTGTGAAGCTGTCCATGATTGGAAGCCAGAGGACACGCCAACAGCAGGCTCGGGACAAATGGAAGAGATGTGGGAAGCCATGTGACCCGGTACCCAACTAAAAGCACATCTTTCAGAGAAGAAGGTTCTTCCAGTCTCTTAGAACATTCTAACACCAACCTGGAAGTGATGACACATGAATTTAGAGCCTTCAGCGCAGCTTGGCTGTCCGAGCAGATACAAACACCTTTTAAGTTAGTGTTACGTACCATCTCCTCCTAGATACATCAAAGAATAGTATAAACCTCAGTCTGGAACATTGTGGTCCATTCACCAAGAAATACTGCCAAATGATCACAGACAATTTTGTAAACAGTACAACCAGTCAGCAACCTATCTACTTACCACCTTCTTTAGCCAATCTCTCTCTTTATATTTCTCTCGCTACCTAAGTTCTATTTAATTGTAAAGTCCCTTGCAGTTTGTGTGTTCTATTCATAATAAAGTGTTCAACATATTATCTAGTCTGGAAGGCAGTGGTCCATTCACCAAGAGATACTGCCAAATGATCTCCGGTCTCAAATAGACCAACCATCCATTCTGGAACCGTCCGTGTAACAGTGGCGGTAATTATCAGGTATCACAGCAGACGGACCCAATCTTGACCATCCTCCCTAGAAGGTAATCTAACTCTGTAAGAATGCTTGAAAACAAAAGTATTCAACATTCTGTCAGAAGGAAAACCTGTAATAGGAACTTTCAAAAGCATCTCGCGATGAATGGTAGAATGACCCTATCGTTCACCCTACCGAAAACCTGCCTGTTTAATTTGTATAACACGCTTTCATTGCCAAAGTTTTCACCTCTACAAAGAACGATGGGATTCACCTTAGTATACTTTCCCTTAGTAGGTGTAAGATAAAGTAAAAAATTCTAACAGAATCCGCAAAAGAAACAATAAGAAAAATTGGTTACGTTATTATAAAGTACCGTTCAATACGATGTATTGAGCTATATCACCTAAGTTATATATTCAGGTGTTACAGTAATCCCTAGAATTCCAAGTTAAAAAAAACAAATACGATTAATCGGAAGTGCTAGTATATACAATTCGATATTTTCTCTGAAATGGGACGATACCCCCCCCCCGTAATACTGACTGGGTTTATAAACCTATCATTTTTATTTAATACATTTTTCCGGAAAAATTGAATTCTGAGAATCTATAAATTAAATTTTAGCTTTTGTTGGCACTATTCGTTAGGTCTGAATAACCTATACATTTTTATTCGTTAATCTCATAAAATAAATAATTAATTCATAGTTAATTTTTGTTACTTTCTCTTACTCCCTAGTAAAGAGTAGATTGTTGTAGGGGATTATTGCTCTGCAACCTGAAAGATCTATTGTGGCCCCCGGAGCTTTTTCGATGCACAGCCGGCCTTCAAGCAGCTTCTCCAGCTACAGACAACACCCCCATCATCGGACATTCTTCCCTCCTGCCTGTTCCCTTTCGGTACTAAGGGTTCTTTAAAGACCGTTCCTATCCATTCGGATATACCAGTCCCCCGTGCAAGCACGAAGTCGTTTTACAAGAGAAGGATGTCACCACCACGAGAGGCTGGGGTGCAAGGCCTCGCCGTGGCAGAAGTGCCGCCCCGGGCACTCCCCCGCTTGGCCCCACAAGGAGGCAGGTTCGGTTGTACGCCGAACCAACGCGTGGAGGCCAACAGTTGTTGGTAGAGAAGGCTGACTCTACTTTAGCTCTGGTGAGCCGCACCCCCTAGCGAAGGGCACTGCCGTCGTCAGAAGCGACGGCAAGAGTATTAATTTATATTGCGGTATACCTACCCGCTCAGCTCATATCCCGAAGGACAGCGGAGCTATTGGTTAACCAACGGCCACTACGAGTCCGACCTCAATTGCAAGCAATTGGGCTTGGAAATCGACGCTGCTTGCGCCCTTAGTTCAGTACTTCGCTATATTATCTATAGCGGCGTGACTGATCACACGCCCGATGGTCTTACTACCTTGCCATCTACTGATTTTGACCCGTTGCCTCAGGGGCCAGGGTACAGTATTCCAGGGACCAGGAACCCTTCGGCTCATGGGGAGTGAAAGGAGAAAGGAAGGGGTCAAGGATGGAATATGAATTGGGATAAGGTATCCCCAACCTGGGGAACCAGTGGCCCATCACCAGACAAGTGAGTTGTAGAGGCTCCTAGGAAGAAAAAATCTAAGAGCAGCATGCTGGGTTCGAACCCGGGACCTCCGCATTGCTTGTCCAGCGCCCAACCACTGAGCTAATCCCTTCTTTCTCCCTTGGCTTTCGCCAATAACTAGGGACGGAGACCCTAGTTTGTGTACCGTGTTTGTCCTTGTCTATACAGTGTAGAGTGTTTATAGTGTAAGTGTATTGTGTACTGTTCTGATGAAGTGCATGCTGTGGTAACCCGTGGGATCGCTACTCCCCAAATATCTGCATGCAACAGATACCCCCTTGCGGGCTAGTAAAGAGTAAGTAATGTAATGTGCCAAATTTTCGATATCGAGTTTACCCGGAAATATCCGTTTTGAGGTCCCATGAGTCCAAAAGAAAGTGGTTTTTAGAAAATGGTCTGTTTGTGTGTGTAAAAACGAAGCATCCTAAAAAGGTCAAACTTGATATTCCGTTTACGTATCACCATGGATCTGACAGTAGGTTATCTGCAAAATTTCTTCCACTAGTATTGACTAGTACCACTTTATTGATTTTTTTTTTTTTTTTTTTTTACATTTTTTCGATTTTCTCAAAAATGCCTCCAACGATTTGCTTGAAAATTAATGATGTCAGCTACACATACAAAGACCTACAACTTTTATTTGAAAAATTTCATTTAAATTCATTTAATGGTACTTTTGTGGGGGAAGGAATGGAGGTTACAGTTTCCTGGAAAGTGTTAATTTCAGTTTATTAAACAATTCTATCATCCTAAATAATATTAATTAGAATTAAATATAATGTTGAAATTTCGAGTTTGGAAAAAAAAAAAATGGGATGACCGGAAATGTGTTTTACCAATTTTCTTCATAGAAAAATACCGACGGAATTTCATTAAATTTGTTATATACTAAAAATAAAATTTGTCAATCATAATTTTGAAAACTGAAGTAAGAAAAAGTTGTTGTGAGGCATTTGGATTGAGGCCGCATCAGTGGTTTATTATAAACTGACGTTTCACCCACAAATTGCAATAGGTTTCTTCAGAGGTGTGTCACCTCAAAGCTGAAATAATATTAGGGGCAAAACACTTTAATTTTACAGTTAACAAGCCTCTTCAATCCACGTTGGTACCCCCGCACTAGCTAATCTATCGTTAGAACAAGCAAGAGCTACTCCACACCATTCTCTATACATACTCAACAATTTTGTATCACTCCTCGCCCGGTCACTCTACTCTCTATATAAACTCTTTTCACCTTATTCATTAAAACGTAGAATATAAATTGTGAGTAAAGTGTAAGTTTATATGTTCTTCTCAATTCAATTCACACCGTTCATCATCTATGTTAATTAAATTACTTTTTTTGTAGACACTTTATATTTAGCTCTCTACAAATAAAAGTACAGTTAAACACTATATGTGCCAACATTTTGTTTTTGTTGTTAAAACTAATGAAAACAGTTTGACAGTTAACACTGTGATACTGTCGGGTGGTTATTAAGAAATAGGGTTTAGAATATACAGGCAGTACTGTTTAACATAGACACAATATTGTCAGAATGTCAAGTGTGCGAGATTTATAGTAGCAATTTGGCCAACACAAACTTACTGGCAACAAAGTCGGACAAATAACAGTGATGTGGAGGCTAAATATACCGGTAATTTTAACACATATAAAACAAAAAACCGGCGTGAAATCTCGACTTTCTCATATTGACGTCAATACATAAATATATAATGATATTATCTTTAGCCTTCAAAATCAATCATTTGTCCTAACATAAATATAGGATGGATGACGGATAAATATCTATCCAGGCAGGTGTAGAAGTAATTACATTGTAGCCCACAAGAGAGCACTAATAATATTGAACCAACCTAATTAAAATTTGAAATTTAACGCCATATTATCTAAAATCAAATAAAAAAAAATCACCAGTGCAGGTATTCACCAACTACCGTTATAACGCCAAGCATGCCGCATTTTTTTCCTGCTTACAATCTCACTCTGCTCTTAGCTGGACTGACTCACATGGCACTGCTTTCATACTGTCTCTCTTTCACACACACACACACATATAAAGGTAAACAAACGGCTTAGCATGCACTTTTGGTCAGTGTTGAACATTGTTACAACATTTTAATGTAATATTTTACAATAGAAACCAATAGAAACACTACAATAGAAACCAAACCAACTACAACAGCCTTATTCAACAATGTTTTAACATTCCACAATAGTGGAGATTCTCCTTACACATCTTATGAAGATTGCTTAAATTGTGAGGAAATTAGGACTTAAGGTAGGCACAAGATGCCCTCACCGTTGGTCTAGTGGCTAGCACATTCGTCTTTGGTGCGATAATTCAGGGAATTCGATTCCAATAAGAGCAAAGTCAATGTTGACCAGCATCGTGAGAAAAAGTGGGAAGCTACAGCACCTAGGTAGTGAAATAGCCAGGCGCCCTGCGGGCAATTGACTCGTGGGAGATCAGCTCAACGCTGGTGTGGGATTGCCTAGGTGCACTTAGGGATATTAAGGCACATAGCCATAATAAGGTCTTCCTGGTTTGAGTTCCTGGGCATTCGGGTCACCGAGGTAATGAGGCGGCAGATAGTTTGGCCCGGGAGGGTTCCATCGGAACACTTATAGGGCCGGAACCGTTCTGTGGTGTCTCAACATGCCTCAGGAGTGCATCCATCAGGACATGGATGCACGACCGATCAAGGGAATAGTGGGCTAAAACCCCAGGCCAGAGGCAGGTGAAAACGTTTATTTATAGCTACTCGCCCAGGCTAATTGCAGAATTACTCCAACTAGACTGAGTTTAATATCGCTGTCTGGCAAGCCTTATGAGTGGCCATAGGGATGGCATTTGGCGTTCTCACTGGCCATTGCAGACTCAATAAGCACATGCACCGTATGGGCCTGGCAACGGATAGCCCGTATAGGTTTTGTCAGGAAGAAGAGGAAAAAGCACTGCACGTGTTATGTCAATGCTAGGGGCTAGTATGGCTGAGGTACCGCCTCTTCGGAGAAGAAAAGCTGATGCCTGAAAGCCTCAGCCAGGAGCCCCTCTCGGGTCTATTAAGTATATAAGGGCATCAGGGCTCGAGAGGGTGCTCTGATGGTAGGTGGTCAATTGGAGCGGCTCCAATTGACCACCTAGGGAGACCTCCCCAGACTCCACAGTTCCATGAAGGACAGGCCGGGGTAGGTCTCCAATTTAAGGGGTCGCGGTGGCGCAGGCTGAAGAGCCAATCCCCCCAAAGAATGTAATCTAATCTAGGTACTGAAGGCGCGGAACTAAACATCGAGGGAACTGCCCCAATACAAATCGCTGTCTAGCAAGCGTTGGCATTTCAAGGGGTGTTGCGCCATGAGGTCGACACAGGATGTCTGTAGAAGAGCTTAGGCTATTTCCTTTTATTATTATTTGTCTGTGTGGAGGGAAAAAACCTACGCTATCCAAACTGCCACAAGGCTCGTATAACTACCCCAAGAAAAATAACAACAAATCGTGTCTAGAATAAATATCCAGACCCGGATCTAATCCATCTAAGATTCACCGCAGTCCGAACAAATCGGACAATAACTTTAAAGGGAATAGCCTAAGCTCTTCGACAGATATCCTGTTCCGACCAAATGTCCTGAACCTAATTTCCTCACAACCCAGACTATCTGTCATAAGATGTTTGGGTGTTTCCTCCTCTGTCCCACAGACTCTACAAAATGGATCCGGCATAAGTCCCATTACGTAGAGATGTCTCCTTAAACCACAATGTCCAGTAAGGGATCCAATCATATGCCTGAGAGAGCTCCGTGAAAGACATAGCAACATCTCACTAATAGCCCTGCCAGGAACCCCCGATGAGCATCTTGGACTGCCCACAACCAACTGTGCTCAACCATAAGGAAGCTGTCCATGACTGGAAGTCTGAAGACACGTCAACAGCAGGCTCGGGACCAATAAAGGAGAGAGAGGCGGCCTAATTTGTCAAACCTATCCACCTCCTCATTCCCAAAAATGTCCTATATGACCTGGTACCCAAATTTGAAGCACATAGTACAGAGAAGAAAGCTATTTTCCTTTAATGCTATTGTCCGATTTCAGTCAGACTGCGATTAATTTTATTTGGCTTAAACCCGGGTCTGAAATTTTTTACTAGTACCGGTTTGTTGTTGTTTTTGTTGAGGATAGCTTATATGGAGACCAGCATATACAATACTTTAGTTGGATATGCTAAAGACCATTCTCAATTTTAAACCTTTACAATTGCCAAGATTATTAGACGTACAATGTACCTCTGACGTAGAGTAATAAGACAACGTTCATCTTATAGTAGTAAGGGTAAAAAAAATATGTTAACTTAGAGACAACTTGCTTAGCGGATAGAATCTTTAGCTCATATATTTATTGAAAGCCGGGTTTATTCCGGTTTTTTCATTATATAAAAAATAAATATCTGTATAAAAAATACTTTTCATTAACAGAAACGGACGTATTATGTATAAAAGACAAGAACGACCCACTTAATATTTATAATGTTTTAATTAAAGCTTGAAAATTAAGAATGGCATTTTTAGGGCATTTAAAAGGTTTCTTCATATTTCTATAAGGTTTTATTTCTTATTGCTTCCTTTGATTTTCTGTTATTCTATTTTTTCATAGAGCGCTTTTTTATTTAATTAATTTAAAACAATTCTGGTGTGAAACACTCATACAACTTTCTCTTATTCCAGTTTCTCAAAATTATAACTGACAAATTTTATAGTTAGTATACCAAATTTAATGAAATTTGTCGGATTGGATGGTAGAATTGTATAAATCAACTGTCTCAACGTTCTCAACATTCACTCCTCTTCTACCCTAAAGAGCTCCTGAGTGAATAACACCAATGGTACCCGAAACGTAGAGCAACAAAGAATCCTTTCTCTTTAAAAAAAACTCCTCCGGCCATTGCCGCCATTCAAACATCTCATTGTAATTTTAAGGCCTGACGATTTGAATACCATAAAACCTAATCTGTGTATAATCGCTTTTGAAGTTTGAACAGATTATCTTCAAATGTGGCATTTCAATATTTTCAATGTGTGTTAATATATTATGTGTGGTAAAAAACCAAATATTACATTGAAGTTGATACTTTAGAACAGGGATATCCAAACTTTTAGGTCTTGGGGCCACACTTAGAACTATAAACACTAGCTTATAAGTAGATTGTAGATTGTTGAAGGAGATTATCGCACTGCGACCTGAAAAGATCATAAAGTGCCCCCCCCCGAGCTTCTCAGTGCACTGCCAGCCCTCCAAGCAATGTCTCTAGCTTCAGACCAACCCACTCCTCATACGTAAGTGAGTTTTGTGGCTGGCCCCTAGGCAGAGGAACTTCTAAGGGAAGCATACTGGATTCGAACCTGGGCCTCCGGGTTGTAGTCCAGCGTGGCTACCCACTGAGCTAATCCCTCCCTTCTCCCTTGGCTTTCGCCAATTAGCTAGGGACGGAGACCCTAGTTTGTATACTGTGTTTGTCCTGACACACAGTGTACAGTGTACTGTTCTGACGAAGTTCATGGAGTGCTGAGCTGTGGGTCGCTACTCCTCAAGTAACTGCATGCAACAGATACCCCTGCGGGCGAACTTATAGGTAATGAGCTAAAATATAATTTTCCTAATACTCCGGTGCTATATTATTTAAAGTATTATAGTAGGTAGAAAGCCGTTTAAGATAGTGATTATGTTAAATCAATGGTGTCCAGTCGTGACGGCATCCCTGCCTCAAAGAATGTAGTGTAACGCTATTGTTCCCCCAGAATCACCACCGTCCCCCCGAAAATCAATTTTCCCGGGACAATTTGTCATGTATGTAGATAGTATATGAAATTTAAAGAAAATCCGTAATTCAATAAAGTCATACTTCCGGTTGATGGATTTTGGCCGAAATCTTCCGTGTCATGCTGTAGTGGAATGCTAAATGGAATACTAAGCTTTAGCTTCCTGCGACTTTTCGTTTTTGAAATATTCTGTGTATAGTTTTTAAAAATATATATATATGAATGTGACCAAACAGATCTTCGTAAATCGTAAATTCCCATCATCCAACCTTCTTTAAGTACCATAAACTCCCAGGTAATAAGCGGTCTTGAAGTAAGACCGTAAATCATCTTTCTTACTTCCCCCCCAATCTCGCTGATACGCAGAGCCTCGCGCGGATTGCAATAGCGAAGCGATGACAGAGTGTCGTCGATTGGCTTGGAAGCGACAGAGCGATGTTGTCTCATCCCCCGCTGCTTGAAAATCTTGTATAAAGGTTTAATAAACATTCATCTCATCGAATCCGTCCTCTCGATGTTTTGTCACTTGTCTAGTGTAGGAGTAATTCATTTATATATATATCTATGAGCGAAGGGGAAAAACAAAAAAAAACAAAAGCCAGTGACCACAGTGACAGAGGGGTACTAGGAGTGGCGTGATATGTTTACATACTGTAAGTTTTACCATTCAGCGGAACCAAGAATGGTAAGAAACTGAGGAACACAGTATCCATAGGAGCGATTTGTTTTGGGTCCCCTTGGTTCTTACTTACGTGTGATTGCTTTCACGTACACATCCACAGCAGCACAGGAAAGGAGGTGAGGACGTACAGCCGAGTGGGCAAGATGCATGGGGAAATGATAACAAAATAAATCTGTTTAATTAAAATTATATTAATAAAAATGAAGTAGCAAATATAACTAATTTTCTTATTGAAAAACAAAAAAAAAACTAACAAAACTTAAATCCTCTTAATGAGCACCAAGTAGTTGCATATTGATTAATATTATTTATATAAAAGTATTTATAGAT